>JABFOV010004135.1:0-14584 GCA_022817685.1 Aradophagus sp. ZL-2020 | reverse complement strand
GTTATAATATTATTATTACTTACTTGACACCACTGTTCCACTATTCACTTCTATAATTTCAAAAATAAAACTCAAGTGTGAGAAAGATCTAAATTCGCCACCTACTGGCAAAATTTTTGTTCTAAAGGCCCCATCTTTGAATATGGTTTTGAAATATGTGTAAGAAAACACATGATACTACAATTTTGCCAGTAGGTGGCGAAATTAGATCTTTTTCACACTTGAGTTTTATTTTTGAAATTAGATAAGTAAATAGTGGGACAGTGATGTCAAGTGAGTAATAATAACATTTAAACTTACCTCTATTTTGTGTTATCTCTGTTTATTGTAGGTACAATAATTGAATTAATTCAATAATAAACATTTTAGATTTTTTTCATATCAGGAATCATAAGAGGAATCACATGAGAACTATGAGAAATCATATGAGATATATAACAAATCATATGATTTCTCAAATATGAGAAATATGATTTTATAAATGGGTATTTACAAAATTAAAAAATTAAACCTTCGTACATAGTACTGTACATATAGTACATTTTACATAACGATTAATTTAATATAATAATTAAGTTATTAAAATCTCGACGCTGAGTACATATAAAACATTTTTTTATTAAGGTGGAAAAATTGAAGATTTGAGCATGCGTTTTGACTGTACTTCAATATTTTAAAATAAACTATTAGCATTTAAACGTTAGTATTATGAAATGCCACCTTGCGCTTTATATTTATATTAATTATTTTTATTTTTATATTAATTTATACTATGGTGATATACTGAAGCATCTACGTTCCAATACGAATAAAAACAAATATCGTTAATTACGCTTACCGTCTTTTTCCTCTTCACTCGTCTCAACCTTAGCATATTTCTGAATCTTTTTATCCATCACTTTTAACCAGGTGAGTTTTTGTTGACATTCACAAAAGTGCCCAAAAAATGATAAGGAATGTTTGGGTGGTAGTAAATTACAGTCAATAAAAGGTTGCACATTTTTTATGAATGCCAACAAAAACGCATTCATGGAAAAAAAAAAAAGTAAAAAAAAAAAGGAAGAATGAAAGAAAGAGCAGACCATAGCGACATCCGTTTAGATGTCACCGTCTGAAGCTAGGCTATAAATCATGTTTGCCGAAAACCGTCGGCTCTCTTTGTCTCCGTTGGTCTCTCTCCGTCGCATGATTATCGCTTCCGCCCACACTCGGAAGTTGATGCTGGTTGTTGGATCTTCCGGTCCTCGCAGGTCCGGTCCCCTCGGCCCAGACTCGGTCTCCCGCTCTCGCACTTCCGACAGTCCCGCCAGAGTGACTCTGCGCGCCGCAACGCTCGCACCGACGAGTTCCCCCGCGCCTCTTATCTTTTGACATAGGTACCTATTGCAGACAAAGTTAAAAGTTTGAAAATTTATTAGTGTATTGAAGAATTTTTTTTCTCATTTTTGTAATTAGTGATAAACAACTTTTATTGGTCAATTGTGCCTTTCATACGGAGTTTTTTTTTTCTATATTGTGATATTTGTGTGAAAAGTTGCTATAATTTCATTTTGTAAGTCAAAAAAAGTTGCATTATGAATCGACAAAGTTATACGATTTTACTCATTCTCCTATGATATGCGGGTGATGACATAAAAAGTAAGTGTTCACTAGTTTCAAGAGTTTTAAATTTCTGTTGGCAATTCTTTGGCAAGATTTATATTGTGAAAAATGGAATGTAATAACAACACTTGCAATTGTAAATGCAACAATAAATGGCAATTTCATCAGGCCAATTACGTTTTTGGAAGAATCGCTACTCTAAAAAGCGGAATCTTAATTTATATGATCAACGTCAGTCTATAGAAGGCCATTTTAATTTTCGTGTAAAAATATAATTAAATTTTAAATTACAAATGAAAGGCATCTCATATTTATTCCACTTATGCGTTGAATGATTCATAAATCTATGTTTTAATTTGTCGTAATACATTTAACGTTTCAAGATATGAATGCATTATCCATGATATGCCTTTCTTACAAGTTACGAATGTCCGCTTTTATCTATTATTACCCATTTTAGTTGAAACAACGTAATCGATACATACTAAATAGCCAAACTTTCAGAAACATTTGAAATTACAATTGCATTAAAATTTCAATCAAATAAAAGATGGTTTATAAATATAATGTAATTTTATTAACTGATTTGTTAAAATGAAACTACCTATTATAATTCCATCGAATAATAATTTAAATAATATTATACATAAAACATTGCATAACTTGATAGAAGTATTAAGTATATCATTTGAAGCAAAACGATTAGCCGTATCATCACATTATAAATACTTAAATACGAAATATTTTAATCGACCCGCGAGCAGCGATTGAAACGAAATATTGCAATGAAAATACTGTTGTTATATCTACGGACCTGCCGCCAATTCACGTGACTGCACAGGCATAGATACACACAGTAAAACCTCAGTTTGATGGACTCATACAAACAATTGTAGATTCGGACAGATAATCGGTTGAAAGTGCGCTTCCGTGCACACGGCTAATTCGACGGCGCTATTATTGGAATTGTATTGCGATTGATTCGTCGGTCGATGTTTTTTCAGCAACATAAAAACCATTTGTTAATGACACTTTGATAATCGGTAAGCGCCGCCTACCGGCGCGCGCGTGAATGACGTTTGTAAAACACTCGCGCCTCGTTTGGCAGCGCACTTACACATGTGCGACTGTTTATTTCAGTAGCGTAGGTTTTGAGTTCAACAGCCGGAATTTTCAACGAATGGCCGATGACGAAATTTCACATTTTCTGTCTTCTTTCTCGAGTTTTTGAAACCGATTAATATTTTAGCTTTTTTTTAATTTAAAAACAAATTTTATATTGTATAATGTTGTATACTGGACATTAATTTGTTTAACATACTTGTAACGCAATAAACTTTAACATACAATTTTTTTATCAAATCATTTGTTCATTTTTATTAGGATTTTATTAGTACAGTTTTTACTTGTTAACTTTTTTGAAACTGAAAATATATAAATACATGAAAATGGTTTGACGCTTTCTTCGAGCTGCCTTTATTTGTCCACTCTGGGGGCAATCCATAATTGAATTTTCTTGTCAAACGTCCTTTTACATAATTTGACAGATTTCGATAAAAACTTTTTTACATAATGCATCTGTTCTATATTTTATACAAGATAATGAATGAAGATAGAAGAAAAAATGTGGGGCACGGATGGTTCGTTGTGGACAAGTTTAGAATTATAATTTATTTAATAATTCACAAATGACATTAACGTTGATAAAACAAATTGAAAAAATCGCTTGATTTGCTTATATTTAATTTTTGTTTCATCCTCATTCATTATATAAAGATATTTATTATGTAAAAATGCTTCACATATTTGGAATGTAAAAAGAAAAGGTAAAAAAGCTTCATTGTTAAACAAAATATATATGATCAAATAAAAACATATATATTTATAAGAGCGTATAAATATTTTATTCCATTTTTAGTCGTCTTCCAATTAAAATGTTCTCTCTCAAATAAACAGAAAATTATTTTACAATAAGTGCCGCTGGTTTAAAGAAAGTAGACTTTTGGAATACAATTTTTTTGTCTCGAAATAATGTGTCAAATGCAACAGAAATTTCACATCCACTGTATGAAATGTCATATAACTTGTACGATCTATCGATTCCATAATCAAATTTCTGTCGAAATCCATAGTCTTTCATAGACATTCAGGCATGAAAAGTTTACTACTCCTTTGTCATACAAAATAACGATAATTCGGCATCCTATTTATATGGAATTTCACATACTGTATGTGACTTTTCTGTTGCATTTGAAAATTTTTATCCCGGAAGTCTACTTTCTTTAAAGCAGAGTGGATTACTCTTTTGTACAAAAAATGGATTACAACAAGCGCATTGCCTGTAAAAACGATTCTCTTATTACAATAATATGTCTTATCTTAAGTGGACCGTTCTACGATCAAGTGTGCTCGTGTTTACATAATATCCCTTTCGCATCAATACAATTTGATCGTCATACAGTAGCGCTCCAAAATATTTTGACATGGTTTAAAATTCAAGTCTAAATTCATAGTGCTGTATTTTTGCCCCGATACATTGCGGAAAAATACCTTATATGACAACAAACTATAGTCTAAGATGATTGTAAATAAAATAGTTGCAAATCTAAAATGCCATTTGTTCTTAATAAATATCGTTATTAATAAAAACCGTTTGTCACGTCTAAATACTTTCGAGCGCCACTGTATCAAAATACAAAACAAGGAATAAACATTTGTGTAAAACGACCCGGACATGTGTCAGCTTTCCGTAATCTATAATTAGTAATAGGCCGAAAATATCCGGGCAAATTAAGCCGTGAATAGGCAAATTCGGCGGGCAATTGGCGGGAGGGAAAGGCGACTGCGCCGCGGGACCTTGGCTCGTTACGCCCTTGGCTCGTCCGTCGGCCGCTAACGAACTCGCGCGCACGGCCGTTATAACCTCGAATGTTTACTTCCTGCGCACGCACGCACGCACGCACGCACGCACACCAAAGCGGGCCGTCTCCTTTGGCCGAGGAAGCGCGCTTTTCCGCGTCACTTTGTCGCTTCCGCGACGCCATTCCGCTTGATGACTCGCGCGGCCTTTGAGGTTATCCTTTGGGATCCGCCATCGGCGAGGACGCAGACCCGACTTGCCCGCGGGATCGCCTCGTGACACCAGTTCAACGGTTTCGTTCCGATCGGCCGCTTTTCCTTGTCGCCGCTCCTCCCGAAATAGGCGGTAAGCTGCCAGCTCCGAGTTCAATTAACCAATGACAATCCGTTGGATTCATTCGAGGCACAAGACTTGTGAACAAGGACGGACGATGCGATGCTCAACATATTAATTATTCTACCAAAAGTCATTAATGCAATTCATTGTTGTTGTTAAATAGTGTAGGTTTCGTCGACATTGTTATTCAAAGATGTACCTATAGTTTTCAACGTTTATTAGTAAACGAGAAAAAAATCAAGTTCATTTAAATGAGATTTGTCCATGTCATATAATAAACATATTTATTAATTGACAAAGGAATATTTGCAGACTTGTTTTGTAAGAACGAATTGAACCAATTGTCTTTTGATTTAAAACGTTGAATTGGGTTTATTTTACTTGTACTGATAAACATTGAAAATTTTAAACGCATGTTCAAAGTTGATAAAGCAAAGACAAGAATATGGATAGATAACTGACTTATAAATAATAATAAGAAAGTTTTGCGTTTTTGTTTCTATTTGCTGAAGTTGGATAATAAAACAATGTTTACAAAAAATGTTCCGTTTATTTATATTTTTTTATCGACATTTTCAATTGCAAACTAATTATTAGGTCACTATAAGTCTTAATGGATACATTAAATTGTAATTATTTTCAACATGACTCGTTCATTAATTTTTAAACTGATTCTTTGAAATGGAAACTTGGACATACCAGATTACAGTTAAATAAGTAATACCAGCAAATCGATCTTCAATTGATGGAACTGAATTTCTTAATTTAAATAAAAGTAAAGAAAAATGTAATTAGATTTTATTTGGTTAAAGCATTTCAAGTCCAAGTATTATATTTTTATATTTTATCATAATCATATAAATAAACACAAAAATGAAATATTTGACAGCAATATAAATCACTATCAAGAGTAGTTATTCATATCATTTATATATTTGTATAAATTTGTATTGAATATTTCTGATGAAATGGTCATGTAAAAAATTAAACAAATTTTTTTTTTTTGATTGCAGGAGTCGCCCCTCAAGCTGATCGCATAAGCAATGTTGATAATTCTTACAAAAGAAGCAATAATGACGTCCGTTCTTTGGGGGAGCTTTATGTTATAAAGTGGTGGACGGACGCAACGTCAGTTCCTTTGCTGTCAGTCTCAAGGGGAATGTCTACAAGGCCTCATCACGGGTACAGTTTTAGTCCACTTTTAATGGACTGTTTAGTCCATTTTTTTAATGACTTTAATTGCTTTGTAGGCAACTGCATCGCACTTCAAAGTTAAATTTATTTTCAATAACATTATTATTCATTATTTTCACTTTGGTTTAACATTTTGTTTGAACTATTTCAAGATATTTTTCAGATATTTCTCTCTGTCTAAAATCTATGAAATTTTAGTTACATTTTTTGTAGTATTTAAAATTTGAATTCTGGAATTTGGACCTTAGTTTTTGGCCCCTGCTATTTGCTTATCAGAAAACAAATTCAAAAGGCTTATATGAAACAATTTTAGATTATATGGAAGATAACTAATATATATAAACTAACTGGTTTAATTTTGGTATTGTTGAAGAATCCGGCAGTCCATGACAGGACCGGATGATGCTGGAATGGATTTACGAGCAGCTCGGCTACACGCTCAGGCCAATCAGGAGGTCAAATCCTCGACGACTTTGCCATGGCTAGATTGGCAGTTATCCTTATTCGTAATACTCTGCGCCACCGCTGGCGCTATTCTCTTCGCTTTCTTAGTAAGAAATCACTAATTACTTTTTACAACATATTCGACCCTCAGTTTACCTACATTCGGATTGTTTACAAAATTTCGCTCGTATTATCTACGATTTGTATCCTTCGTTCATGGATTAATATTGTATACACCTTGTCATTTTCGGAAAGCAATAAGCAGAGATGGCACTGGGAGCGTGCATGTAATAGACGCGTTTTCAGCGCCATCTTTGCTTATTACTTTGAACTAAATGTTAAGATGTAGGACTCCTGATCACGGGAACCAGAAACGGTATGAGCGAATCAGAATGCAATGCGTGATTGAATTACGCAGTATCACAATGTAAATAATCTGACACATTCAGATGTAGGCAATCCAAGAATAAGTGTAATAATTTTAGCAAGAAGATTTTAAAATACATCTTATTTGTTATCAGATTCTGTTATGGCTGCGAAAGCAAATGTCGCGTGAAAAAGACACTGAGGATGGGGATAGGCGTGACTTGGTAGAGGAAGGTGCTGGTTGTCTCCCGGATAAAGTTGGGAAAGAAATCAAGGAGCCTGCTGAAGCTCACTGGATCCAAGAATCGGGGTCCAAAACAGTTGTTCCCATGCAAACAACTTCACGACTCACTACTACTTCAGGCCTACCAGAAGTGAGCGTTTTTGATAACTTATTGAAAAATTTGTTATCACGTGTGATGAAAACATAGAAAAACATGTTTATCAGAACGTACCAGTTAATTAATTTCTATGCCATAATTTTAGATATCGTTATTGTTGTCATAAAATGTTACTTTCTTAATATTGTTTAGCTTACTGAATGCCTGTTTGATAACAGGATTGTCTATTAAATATTAAAAAAACGGTAAAATTCACCGTTATTTAAGTATTTCAAATTCTTGTATTCGATGTATAATTATCTTTGTGAATTTGTGATAGATTGAGATATAGTACACTTGACTCTCAAATTGTCTACATCATACCACCACGCAACCTAAATGCGCATAAAATGTTTGATTAGGTAGACGATTTGAATGCAGGTAATCTGAGAGTCAAAGTAACAAGTTGAAAAATCTTTTAATAGCAGGAATAAATATAAAACAAATACACATAATTAACACAATCCAACTTTCGAAATTCAGGCAATGTCAGTGGTAATACCAGAAAGACGTATCGAACCAATCCGCATTCGAGCAAAAGGCTTGCTGGAACGTCGAGGGTCAAGTGCGAGTTTAACTATTGATATAAATTCAGCACCTGAAAGTCCCCCACGAATGATTACTCCCACTCACGAATGCACGGCGGAGGAGTTTTTGTTAAGCGCAGGGAACATGTTGTCGCGAGCGCAGCTGAAAAAAGCCGTTAGTGACCCATCGTCTCTAAAGAAAGAATTTTACGAGGTCCCGTTGAATCAGCCAGAAAAAGTTGATGTATGTGGTTCAGGGATCAAAAACCGTTATCGAACGGTGCTGCCAAATCCACGTACCAGGGTGGTTCTTCCAGGATCTGACGATCCTTTGTCTACTTATATAAATGCCAACTATGTGCGGGTAATTGTTAAGTTTAGATATCGTTTCATTGACAAATTTAGTTTAAATATAATTTAATTGTCAAAAGATTCCATTTTTACATCTATAATCCTTTATTTTTCAGGGTTATGATGAAGGCAATAGATATATAGCGACACAAGGACCACTGTCCCACACAATAGAGGACTTTTGGAAAATGGTTTGGGCAGAAAATGTACAGGTAGTGGTAATGATGACAAAGTTACACGAAAAGGACTTGACCAAGTGCGATGCGTACTTTCCTTTCGAGAATAATGACCGAATACAGGCTGGGCAATTTACCATTGCTGTTTTATCAATCGAGTCCAGGAATGAATATACGATCAGAACTTTAGAACTGAAAATAGACAGAGACAGGCGTATTGTGCAACATTACTGGTGAGTTTCATACATTATATTTAAACAATTTATAGAACATAGTATCATAACAAAATTTTATGTAACAGACAAGGCGTTCGGTAAATGTACATTTAGGATTTTGATTGGATTAAAGGTTCTAGTCAACAGATTTAATGTTAATATTTCATATTGAAATAAATATTGCAGTACAAAAAAATACTTTGAATATTTATGTAACTTGTTGGTATTAGGTATGACTCATGGCCTGATCATGGCGTACCTGTAACAGCTGATCCTCTGATTGGTTTGGCAGCTGAAGTGAATCACAAACCTGGACCAATCGTCGTCCATTGTAGCGCTGGGATTGGTCGAACTGGTTGCTTTATTGCTTTAGCTACAGGAATGACTCAGCTCATGCGAGATGGAAATGTTGATGTTCTAGGGATTCTGTGCCAAATGAGGTATACTTTATTCAGAATACTTTTCTAAAAATTTTTTTAGAATATTATTCTAACATTTTTATTTTTATTCTAATTGAAAAAAAAGAAAATTATTTAAATGAAATTCTGTCTTAATGTTTTAGATACGATCGTGGTGGCATGGTTCAAACAGCTGACCAATACGAATTTGTGCACCGTGCTTTATACCTATTTGAGCAAACCCTTGATAGCAGGCTAACGTCAAGCAATGAAGGATGTGACTCGTAAATCGCTGATAATGAAGGACAAGTCGAGATTTCTGGTTTGAATCCCTGCCTCGAAACGAGGTAGTTTCGATAGGAATATCAACCAATTGCTCTCTCCTTTCGTTTCCATTTTTAAATTTTCCACTCTACCTTAAATCTCCCACCATTTCTCTTTCCATTCATATCAGCCAACAATCAAAGCGGTCTCGAACACTTAACGCTTTGCTCGGACAAGCTCTCAAGCTGCCATTACTTATACTGCCATGACATATTCGTCGATGTTGACGATGCTTTTTTATCACGCAAATTCAAGCACGGGTCATTATTCTGGAAAACAGGGTGGAATGCGCTTCTTTCGACCAATTTCTATCGTACTTCAAAGGTCTGATTGTCCTTTACTCGCCTATATGCAAATCAATGTTTTCATTTACTGATTATTGCAAAAAATTATGAGGAATATATAAATGTAACATTGTATCTGATAGGTTCATGGAAAATTACAAACCTAACTTCTTTTTATGAATGTGACAATATTGCTACACAGTACACAGATTTTGTTTCTGCACTGATATTGGTTTTAACAAGTTAATCTATATGATTCAACAATAGAATTTGACATAAAAATGAATATATAAATTTATTTAAGATTCTATGCAGGAGCTGAGTTCACAATACAATGATTTATCAATGACTCTGCATTTGGTTTCGACTCGCTGACAACTCATATATCTTTGACTAGAAACTGTACTATTTAGAAACCTATCTTTGGAAATCTGCGTAAGTTCTCAGTTAGTGTACATAGAATGTTGAGTCGGTTCCGTGTAGTCCCTTGTGTCAAATTCTTATGTAGAATTGTATATGGATATGTTTGTTAAAGGCATCTCTAACAAACATACATTTGAGCTGCCGTTGTGCTGTTTTGACAGCCCGAACTCATGTTTTGTGCTACTACTTCTCACTCGCCCCAAAATGCTTATTTTCAACTCTTGATGTGTAATATACTTTTTTTTGTGAAATTAAGCGAAATTTGATCTAAAATCATACTGTTTTATTCATTTCACATTTTTAGAAATTATTTTTACATAATCTACAATGTCATTATTTTTGCGCTAATTTTAAATTTTCAATTTCATCATTCACTTTGTCCTCTTCTTAAGTGATCTTGTATGGTTTTGGATGTTACATTTATGTATCTACATAATTTGATGGAATAATCAATAAGCTGGGAATAGTTTGATAATTTTCAAACTTTGGACTAGTAATAAATTTTTGTTTTAATAGTAGTCCAAACAAAAAAATAGACAAAAAAAGATGGAATCTCTCAATTAAATATTGATTTCATAATCTTCGATGAAAAGAACCACTGCCTACAGACAAATTCAAGTCAGAGGCAAGGTCTTGCTGTTCTCTCTCGGTCACCAAAACCGTCCTGCAATGAAGGAGACGTTTCTATCGATGAACATAATAACAAAATGCGACGTCTCTACTTCTTGTCGCATTTAAAATTATTTTAATTTGAATCAAGACAAATGGTAAAAAAGAAAACAGTCGTAATCCGCTGGCGTCAGCGATAATTTTACATATAAATGAGCATTCAGTTTTACTGGATGTACAACAAAGGACATTATTTATTTATTGTATTTATTTGAACAATCTTTCAGTAAAGTTCATTATGCCTGGTCTACCAGCCAGCATTTGAGTTCCTAGTTAAGTTAAAAAATTCTTTAAAGGTAACAACAATATGTTTGGTTACAAAGGTTCTGATAGCTTGATGAAAATTGTGAATATTTATGTGGAATCTCGAAAAGAACATTTTGTAACACAACAACAATATATCTTCGTTAATGTTTAATATGTTATTCTTTGACTTTTTCAAATTGTTTGTATCAATACTTTGTATCTTCACTTATGAAGTTTATTGCCCACCTATTTCCTTTCGAAGTTTTCTATTAATTTAAAGCTAAAGACTGATTAATCGCGCATAAATTGTATACATTAATCGAGCAAGTTATTAATTAAAACGTTAGGCTCGGTAACTTATGGCTTTCTATATCATTTTTGTTAATCATGAACGTAAATGCAAAATGTTAATTGTGTGACGAGCGTTAGGGCGATTGTGATGGTACCAAACGAAGTAATAGGGATAGCATCACATAATATTACACAGTGAGAAAAGCAACGGATTTTCGGTATACAAATTATTAACTAAGTTTCAAAGAGTTAAAAATTCTTGCAAAATGTTTAAGTAAAAAGGATAAAAATCCGATAAGTAATGAACAATTTGTTCAAAAATGAAAAAAATCAAGATCACTTATTATAGTAAAGTTTCAGTCATAATTATAACCCTACGATTCGAAATGCAGATGTGCACTGATACCTCTAAGCAACAGAAATCAGGAGTGTTAATCTACAAAGATTCCTACGTAAGTTTTAATGAGTAGTGACTCTAACAATAATACTTTTGGCGTTTTTCGATTCTGTGTACGAATTTCGATATATAACTGTGATTAAATGACCAAAGCTGGTCATCCCATTCACCCTAAGTGTCACAATCGCTCATTTGATTTCAGATCAAATGAAAGCAAATTTGGTCAGATCGTTAGAGGAATCGTTAATAAAATTGTACCTTGGGTTTATGCTTAATAGGATTTTTAGCGACTTACAAATTTTCATTAAGTCTTTTTCAATGCGATCTTTAAAAATGACATAATGGAAATTTTTATTTATAGTGAAATTTGCATCTTTCTGCAGTACCACCATTGTCATACACATTTCATGTGAGAGTGTTTGACTTCGTGGGATTATCCCGAGCAAAGGCATAATTTAAACAGATCTTCTGTAGTGGCACCGATATCATGTGCTATTTATATTATCTATTTAATTTGCGATTTAATGTAATTTATTTTTTGGACACATGTATTTGTTTATAAATGTATACAATGTCTCATGGTACAATTATATTGACAACTCTGGTTATTAGTTGTAATGACAATTAAAAGCAAACTAATTGCCCAAAACTAGACACCAATGTAAATGTTACGACGTTAATCTATAACAGGGTGTCCACTGTACAAAAAAGTGGGAATTGTATGGAAATTGTTCTTCCTTTAGAAGAGTGGACATCTGTATAATTTTAGACTACTTCTAAGCAGAGGTCAGCAATGTCGAACAATACTTGTATAGCGCGTGATGTTTTACAATGAATTTAAAGAAAGTGACAAATTGAAAACCAGGGTCTTACGACGATACAAAAACATTGTTTTTCTTTCTGGATGCATAATATACTATTGTTAATTGCTATCACTTAAACGAGAAGTTAGTTATATTTTATTGACACTTTCAATGATTATACTATTGACAATGATTCCCTGTTAAAAATATCTGCAAGGAATTTCTTGAGGAATATTCATAATGAATTCTTCAGTTTTTCATTTCAAAACATTATAAATGACAACCGCATTGCGAGTGATTATTCAAAATTTCATAATACTTTTTTTCTTTCTTTTTTTTTACTGGATTCTAAATACAAACCCAGCCCATCTAAGAACTTGAGGAATTAAAAACTGAAGGTACTTATTTAGGTTCTCGATTTCTTGTAGGATCTTTAGTAGGATTCTGATACAGGTTCTTGCATAGGTACATATAGAAGATCCTAAGTAGAACCTTTGACCATCTAAACCTATTCAGGTTCCTATGTCGTTTAAATTAAATTGAATCACCAGCCTTGCAAAAAGATAGCTAAGTTTTAAAAAGGTCTAGGTTCCTGCTTGGATTTTTAGTTGAGTCTTTGTATAAGTTCCTGTATTAAATTTCTACCTTGCATCCTAAATGGATTTTTTATCAGAATTTCCAGACAAAAAATTCATACAGGATTCTACATATGAATTTAACTCATGAGCCGAAATAGAAACCAGGCCTCCCACCAACTCACTATTTTTGACTATTTTGCGAAGGACTAACTTTTCTCACCTTTTTTATGGAAAACTCGCTTTCTTCACTTTTTCAGCATTTTTATATTTATTGTTTCATTTTTAAAGGCTAGTTTATTTAATTTCGTTGTAAAAGGCTCTTTTTCGTGAAATTCCACAAATTTAAAAATATAAAAATTATAATTTATATTATAAATTATTACAAATTAAAATAAAATTAACTGTATGGATCAATTACACGTTTAATCGAAAGATTCATATCCAGAACAGAATACTTGTTAGCGATTAAAGTGAACACTGTTTGAGTCTGCACAAGGAAGTCATCAGCAAGGTGTTGTCAAATTGTACATTGTTAATCTTTACAGTATTGGATTGTGCACACAAAATGATATAAAATACTCCACACATATACGTTTTTATTGAAAATGTAATGTAATTTTTATTTTGTAATATTCAAAATGAACATAGTCAATTTATCAGCGTTTAACTCATCAGCAGAGATTTAAAATTACATATAATTTTTAATAATATGTATATATTACAGTTAAAAGATTTAAGATTAACAATGTACGGTTTGAGAACACCTTGCTAATAACTTCCTCGTGTAAACTTTAACAATAATTAATTCGAATCGCTGTGAACTATAAAGAATAATAAAAATGTAAAATGTTATTAATAAGATACCTCGGCTTACTCTGTTATAATTAAATCATAAATTATAATTTTGATCATTATAAAGCTCATAATTCATGCCAAATTGCGTCCCTATTTACTCACACAAATTGCGTTACTATTTATTCACAATTTTGTTTGCGATTTACTCAATATTTAACTATTTTTTACACCACCGAACAGTGGGAGGCTTGAGAAACTTATTTAGAATTCTACATAAAAACCCGAATGACTTAGAAACCTATTTGGGTAATCATATTGGTGATGATTTGATCAAATCAATTACACATGGGAGCCTTTATAGGTGCCTAGATAGTTCATGTTCCTACGCAGAATCCAATAAATTCTTACATTAGATTCTAAATGGATCATTTTGCTAATGTTCTTTATAATTTCATAAAATTATTAACGACATGGAAACTTAAGTAGATTCCTAAATCCTTTTAGATTTTTAAGTGGTCTAAATTCTTATTTAGAATCTCAAATTAGTTCCTATATAGATTTTTAATTTAAATATCTGAAATTTGTTTCTTTTGCATAATGTATAACTTAACGTAAAAACTAATGGTTTTATCGATTCAAGTTCTCAGAGTAACACCTCTCAAGAGCTTTGTTTTCTCACTACTCACCTTCTGGGTGTAGACCTGCCTTCTTAATCTTTCTCTCTTCCTCTGTTTTTTTATGATTTGTTCCACAAATAAACTTTTTGGGCTTGTCTTGAGTTATTCCTTAATTGCCCTAACAAAAAAATCCATATAGGAACCTACATAGGAATTTGACCCAGGGACCTACATAGAAAATTACTCGGGTTCCTATATAGGAACCCATACCATCTGGGAACCTATCTGGGTTACCATATGAGTTCAAT
>JABFOV010004134.1:0-14587 GCA_022817685.1 Aradophagus sp. ZL-2020 | reverse complement strand
AGTGACTCATGGTGCGGAAGGAGATATGAAGAGAAGGAAAGGATACAGATCATAAATATGATGAGCTTTTTGTTTTTGAAACAAAAGAAGGGAATGGAGGGGGAGGGCGGCCTCGGGGGGGCGGGGAGGTGAAAAAAAAAAAATGACAACCGAAAAAAAAAAAAAACCCCGCAAAAAAAAAAAAAGAAAAAAGTTTTAAAAAAAAAAAAAAAAAAAAAAAAAAAAAAAAAAAAAAAGAAAAAATTCATAACAGTAAAATGAAGCCATTAAGACAAAGAAATAAAAGGGAAGCACAAAGTCGCCAAGACCGAAGCGCGAGAAAAAGGATTCGAAAGAGAAAATTATTAAATTAAAAAGTTAATAACACAAGAGGAAACAAAAAGAAACAAAAGAAGAGAGGAAGACGGAAGAGGGTAGAAAGGAGAGAAAAAAAGGAGTGGCGAACAAAGGTAGAATATTTGTTGGCAAGTCGCGTATCCGCGACACAAGTGAAATCTATTGTAAAAGTAAGTAAGCAGCGGGGGTTTTCGATTTTGTCGGTTAATTTAGCGACACCCCTCGGCAGGCGGGCGCTCGGGCCGGGGGTCTCGGGGGGCAAATTAACCTTATTTTTCAATTTCCCCGGCGCGGCGAGAGCGCGCCTCGCTCGCCGAGGTTAATAAGAAATCAATAGATTCTTATCGCTATCAACGGAGCGTAGTCGACGCACGCATTAGAGTCGTCGCGGCGCGGCCGTGTGTGCGCGCATTTGGCAGCGGAATAACAGCGAGCGACACGGCACTATGCGCCCCGCGGTTTTTCGCCGCTTTTCAAATGGCCGCCCGCCGCGAGCTGAGTGCCTCTAAATGCGATCTATTTACTCGACAATACCTATAGGGTGTCTCAAAGGAATCGCAAGCGCAAAGTCAAGCTTTCAGCCGAGATACACATTACCGTCGACCGTGACGAAGTTGTCAGCCCGGCGAAACGCCTTTGGCCGCGTCATTTACCGTATTAGAGGCGCAACGGTGCGCCGGTTTTTGCCGCGCGCGGGTAATTCAAATCCGCCGCGTTGCTTTTCGCCGATGAAAAATGCCCCCGTGACTCGGATCGACGGCCGCGTCTCCGTTTCGTGGCTTTCTCTTGGATTCCTCGGTGGCGGATTACTTTTCATCAATCGTTTTACCGTGTAGCTTTGGCTCGTATAGGTAAGGTCATTTTTAGTCGTTGGGTTTGTCGTTGTTGAGTCGAATGTGTCGGTGTGTTTGAAAACGCGCGGAAAAATGAACGGTACGTTTTCCTATAAATTTAGGAAAGTGAACGTATAACGTGGCAATCCTAAATTTGTCCAATAAATTTATGGGGAAAACGTTTCTACGACTTCTTCTAAGTTTATACAAGTTTTTGCCCTAATTAAAGGACGAGTATTAGAAACTACATAATATTTTCCCATAAATTTATCGGAAATATCCGAGATGGTCACTTGTTCGTTTTCTTAAATTTATAGGAAAATTAAGTGAAAAATTGTTTTGCGTATGAGTGTGCAGTTTTTTGAGTAAAAATGTCTTCGTTCTTTGAATTGTTGGAAATTTAAAGAATCTCATTGTCCAGCATTTTTGGAATTCAGCTTTCATTTTTTACAAATCCTTTTATCTTTAATATAAAATCAATGATAATTAATTGGTGATAGACAGAGACATTAATTTAAGAGGCAATATAAAGTAAGCAATCAGTCAGCTTATTGACAGTCAACGACGCAACCTGCGAGGTTAAAGAACGGTAATAACAACTGAAACAAAAAGAAAAGCATCGGGTTTGAAATTTCGTAGAGATAACACTTTGTAACTATTGTTATGACCTGCGCATCCTCTAAAAACCGGCCATAAAACTTTCTTCCGTAACCGGACGATCGGCGTAAACATGCCTAAGAATCTGGTAATTGACCTTTCCGATGTTTACGAGCATTTCCCTTCTTTTCACTGCTTTACAGTTTCCAACCTTCGCATTGTTGTTAAAAAACAGCGCCACGTTTTTGCTACAACACTTGTGGAAAAATCTCTTCGTCGGCATGTATTAATCAATTGTCTTTTGGCAAACGAAATTTGCTTGTGTTTTTTCATGTTAACGTGACGGTAAAGCAGGATTCCATATTATCGACACGCAAAGTTATACAGGTTATATTTACACACAGGTTACATTGTTTATGAATTTTTGATGGCGCGAAATCAATATTAATGTATGCCAATCATTTTGTGAAAAATTAAACACAATAACTTGCAGCTTGCACAAATCGAACACTCTTTACACAAATCGAACACAAAATTTTACTTACGCGAATCTTGTTTTGGAGTTTAATTACATTCCACTTGGACAATGTAACGCCGACTATCGAGTATTGAAATCAAAATTCGTTCAACCGATGCAATCTTGTGCATCAGGACGCGAAGTTAATTAACCAATAGTGTCGAAATTGCAATAATTGATAATGCACTTTGTTATTCCGCTATCGCTACTTCCCAGACAGCCAGCTTGCGCGACTTGGACGAAACGGAACGGTTTCCCGTGACATGTAACTCCGCTCCATAAATTCTCGCGACCTATTTACTCGGCCTGTTTGTAAACTTAGTCCGCTGGGTGTGTCACGTGGCTGGAGCAATCAAGTCGACATTAAACAACCTGGTTAATTTCAATTTTCTTTCGCCCCATTCATAAGCGCGGAGTTACGTTTGCATAATTCCTTAGAAATACCACACTCCCTCGACACACTTGACAAGACGTTTCGTAATGATTTCCCAGCGAATTCGTAAGTCAGGAAGGCATCGCCAACAATTTTTCGACTCAACGAATAACCAAAATAACACTGAGAAAAATGACTATGTTTTTGCAGCATTAAAAATAACATTGACAATACCGGGTACACTTGACTCGGCGAACTTTTAAAACATCGGCTGCCTTTTTAAATATCATCGAACATGTCAACAGTGAATGTAAGCTCGGTAAATTGATTCAATAATTGTCAAGTAAATTTTGCAATGAAAACACAATTTTATGACAACTCGATATAGAAATTGTAACGATTTGACACGTTGGCTGAGGTCAGCGTTCTGTCTCCAGGTATGTACAATCTGCTGATTTGATTTTGGCATATTGTTATGACAGCACTTGACGTTGACATCTGGTTAAAACGTTTCAAGAACGCAGTTGTCATGCTACTGCTACACATTTTGCCCTCCCCCCAGTGAATGGCAGTCGAGTGGCGCTTATCCTGCGACCAAAATGACGGCTAGCACTTTAATTATGAATTCAAAGAAGGAGCAATCGTAATCCAATTACCGAAATGTCGAAGAACGAGGAGCCGATTGCACGAGCGCGATTGCGTAACCTCGGAGGAAGAAAAACAATCAAAGGTAATTACCGGCAGTCGTGTCGTTGGAAGTCGGCGAGGCCTTCGGCTACGGTTTTCCGGGGCAGCGAGACGCGAAAAGATAATCCCGAAGATTGCGCCAATTGAATTCAAGGGCGACAGTTTCGATATTTGTGTACATGCAACGTGTTATTTGCTGCCTCGGAATCAGCGAAGGTTGCGTGATGGCCGTTCGTTAGGAGCAGCGCCGTCCCATCGCCGGCTGTAATAATAGCGAGCAAATAAGACGCTCTTCTATATTCGCCCGGAGAATATGTCGTAATTTGCAATCTAAGGCGACGCGCGTCTTGCCGTGGCAAATGACAAGTCGCGCGTTCGCGAAATGAAAAGTCGTCGTTCTCTCGGATTTTTGCCGAGGCCCGCGCGACGCGAGCGCGGGGCTGCGCGAGGGACGCGGCAAACGAGCGGCCGAGGGTAAGAGAGCGGCGAAAAGTGCAGAGTAGAGGGAAGAGCAATGAAAATTACAGATGCGGGGGCGCGCTATCGCGCAAGCAAATTCAGCCGCTCCTCCGTATAATTCTCAAATTACTGGCGCAACTTAAAGGCCAACCCTTGTACGGCTGCGTTCAAGCAAAGGTGCTTGATTATACCGACCGGTCTTGTACGGAGTTACAGAATCTCGGCGAAATTGTTTGACGTTGGGCGAGAAAAAAAAGGGGGAAAAAAGCCGCGGCGACGCGACGACGCCCCGGCGCGCTTCGTCGCGTCGCAATTGCCGATACGCTGTTTAAAATGACCGGAGATTCCGTGTGAATGATGACAAAGTCACTCGATGACGGTGCGAATTTTACATCGAAATTGAAAGCGTTCGAAATTTCGAAGCCACATGCGCCAAATTAGACTAATTAAATCAAATTAAAGTAATCGTGATTTGTAACATTGACATTTATGGTTCGAGGGCGTACGCGGAAAATAATAATCGATGACTGGTGATAATCGATTGTTCGTCTGCTGTAGGAAGTATTTTATATTTTAACTTATACTTTTCTACAACTTTAACCCTTAGTTCAATATCACTAAAATATCCTTTTGGTCCGAAATTGTCAATTTTGGTTAAAATATTTCTTATTTGTCATCTTTCCAAAACGACCCTATTTCATTCAAAAGGATTCTTTTCTTTCGAAAGAAATCAACTCCTCTTCTGTGAGCAAAAAGTTTGCAACGTTTATTTACAACGAATTTTTAATACCATACCATTTCGTCCATTGACAAGCAAAATTAAAACTTAAATTTATATCAGCGCGATATAAAATGAAATAATTGCTTTTTTTCGTTTACTTTCTTTGTTGGAACATATGTTTTTCGATTTAAAATGTATATAATTTGGAATTCGTTGCAAATAAACTTGCTGCGCGTCCTTTCGAAATAATGCTTTCGATACAAAAAGGATTGCCACTGATTGGAAAGGATTGCAAAGAATAAGACATTCCTTTTCTAACGAAAAACGTATATTTATCTCGGCGACTGGTCACATTTTCAACGGCGTATCTTTCAAGTTATTCGCCGTGCAAGTATTATAGCCGACAGCGATGTCCGGCCTGGGCGACTCGGCGACCGCCGAGCCCGAATGGCGATTATTTCGCAAACTGCTCGATGGAGCGTTTCCCCTCGAATGAAAATCTTTCGGCGAAACTGCCACGAACTCGCGCAAGTGTGCGCATTACAGTCTCGGTGTTAACTTGTAACTACTGCGGCCGAATTACTCAGTCTAATCCACTATCCCTTTACTTGCTCCGTCCACCAAAGTTCCAAACGCCGGCACCGCGCGCACATTTGGCCGACGGAAAATATCGCCCGGGCGATACTCAAACGCAATCAACTTACGGCCACTTTAACCGGCCCGACTTTGCAACGAAACTCCCTCGACCCGAATAACGCGCGGCTAGCAAAATATGTATTCCAATCGATAAGTCGAAAGTAGGTGCCGTTGAATCTCGGCTGATCGACAAGGAGATTGCCGAGTGAGCCGGGGGATCGGAGTCATAAAAAATGGACACCGGGTTCGTGCGCTTTAATCAAAAGGAACGCGATGCATAAAGGATAAACGGAGCTTAATTGATGCAACAAATTGCCGCTTATCGTAGCGGCTTCGAAAAAGTGAAACACGCGAAACGCGCGCTTTTCGGCATCGTACTCGCGAAGGCAGTTTCAAATCAGGACACCTCGTTGGAATATCTCTTGCGAGTCCGCACGTACCGATACCGTATATCCGCGTAATGTTGGACGTGCTTACATTTTGCTTTCTATCTCGATTCAGATAATACGCGACATTTATCCAAATTGGAATATCGTTAGCAAACGGGATTATGTACACGGCGAGTGATTTCAATCGAGGCGCAGCGAGAACCGTGATAGTTTAATTTGCCATTCCGCTTCAATCGAGTCGTTCTTGTCTTTTTTCCGGGGATAATTGAAACGTTTGACGACGCTCGAGACATCTTTGGGCTGACAATTATAGCAATGCTTCCGCGCTTTTATCGCGCTAGAATTAAAATTCATGAATTTTCAATGAGTCCGCGCGGTATCATTCGAGTGCAGCTTGAGCGATAAAAATAAAAGCAACGTACGCGAGAAAATACGTTTGTAACGAACAGCTGATGGCTGTATGTAAAAATTAGTTTGTTATTTATGCTATATAAAGGAGTGGTTTTACGTGACGAACGAATTTGAATGAATTAGAACGATGCGACTGGAATTGCGCCATTGACTTGAGCGTTACAAAATAATGTTGCCCCGAGCGCGATCGAATCAACATTTACGTCAAACATTTCCGCTATTAATCCAAGTATCCGTATTCACAATAAAGCCATATGGCGCCGCACGATAGAAAAGTAAATTTTTTCATTGTCTGGCTTCCCACCTACGAGCTCAACTGTGCGCATCCAATAAAGGTGAAGTTAACGACAGATCGTTAACATAATAAACAATGGCAACACACCGTTAAAAAGGAACGACCATACACACACGTGTCCAGTGATAAAACGTCGACGGAGAACTCATTTCGCCGGTTTTTGTTTGCTCTCTCCTAGCTAGTTCGAAATGACTTATTATTACATTCTTATTTTCCGTCCAGGTTGTACTTTTATTTCTTACTAACACAAATGTTTGCTAGCTTTGCACGCACTTGTAAAGAGAATATTAAACGACGAAGCAATGACTTAATGTCATTCTTCTGATCAAGTCTTATAAATTGGTATAAAATAATAGAGGAAATTTTGTCAAGTGAGAGAAGCGATTGGAAAACGTTAATACGCGGGAAAACTTGGACTATTGAGTCGTTTTCAGCACACGACCGAGTAATGTGATTGAATATTGTTTTTATGCAATCGAACGGAGGATTCTGTACCTTGCAAAATGATGAGATACGTTTCGAGTTTTCGAAGCGATTTAAGCAGCTCTACTACAAACAATAAAGCCGAACAAACGGAAGACGAAGTTTGGAGAATGGGAACGCGATAGTGTAAATTTTAATAACACCCATGACAGATGCTGCCTATAAAATATTGATGTTAAAGTGGATTGCACGCAATCGATGCAGTCGAAATTTTTCTTGCCGAATAGTCGAGCAATAGGTATAATCGAAAATCGATAGTTGCAACACAGAGCTCCCGTCAGCTTCTGCATCAACCGTACGCTACAGCGTGATAATAATTTCATGTTAACGTGACCTAAGGATAACCTCTTTAGAACATGAACCTATTGTTAGTACGAGCCTATATTAGGGAAGGTCGGCTTAACACGATTAAAGTTTCGTTGTTCCTAAGGAGCATCGTTCGAACGTTACTGACAAGTCCGCATTAAACCACGACGTATCGTTTCAAATAGCAACTACGTTGATAAACGGATTCAGTGAAATTGCAATATTGATAATACGTTCGATCAGGATGTTCGAGATTCTAACGAAGCGAGGAGCGGAAAACTTTGTAATTGTTGGACCGAAAATAATACGCTTGTAAACGGTATAATACGGTGAAACGTGAAAAACGATGAGCTTTTTGTTAACAAGTTCCAAGTTTGACAAAAATTTTACAAAGTGGAACTTTGTACTTGACTCGTTTGCACAATTTATGCAAACAAATTGAGGCGAAGGTACGATGCAGTAGAGTTAAAAAATAAAGACAGGTTTCGATCCCGTTTGGGTGTTTTTTACGAGTAATAAAAAAGCGACGACAAATGCTAGGTAAAATTCTACTAAACTCCAATTCGATGATGTAAAAATGTTGGAAAAATAAGCGAAGAATCAATCGATATAAAATGTCACATGTTCAAGTGTAACTCATTGGATTTCATCGAAGAATGACGAAATGTCGCCAACGAAGTGCAGCATTTGGACTATGTGTTTAATTCACGAAGAACGAGGTTTTAGTTGATTAATTAAATGCACACGCTTCAGTGAATTTCAAGTATACAATTTCATCGGCTCATAAGTAACCAATTATATCATAGTTATGTGATCGTTTGTGGAAGTTCCGATCTAATACCTGTATAGTCGTGGAAGTCTAGTCACGTTGGCCGTATAGAACGAGTAATTTGGAGTCGGTAAACAAGATAGCGAAGAAGTGGAGGTTTGATATATTTTCGAACATTAAACGACCCAAAGAAAAAAAAAACAGTTTGCATAATTAGCTAACTGGATGACAAGAAACCTGCAATAGTAATTATTTATTTACACCGAAACGCTCCCTTTTTAAATGTTTGAAATCATGCTTCTGAAACTTTTTCTGATCGTCGAAATATCGATAAAAGTAGAATAATTAAAAGCAAAAATTACGCGACAACGTAATTGTTTTCGCGCCGAAAAACGCAGCGGGGCGGGAAATTTCGCAAAAATCGATGCTTGTTCTTTTTTGGCCAGAAATCCCGGCTAATCCGGAGCTAATAAATTTACAGTGTCCATAAAAATCTCTGGCTTAGTTGTCGACGTGCGCGGCCATCGTTCACAGTTTTTCGTAGCTCCGGTATCATCCCCACGTCGGTCATTGGTTCGGCTCTCGGCGCCCCGCTAGAATAGACGAGCGTAGTTTTCCCCCGGCGATACATATATTTATACGTATCGGCGACCAAGTAAACGGGTGAAAGGTTAAATTGACGCGCAGGTGAAAAGAAATGGCCTCAGCACGCCGGCCGCGGCAGTATCTATTCGTCAGCGATCGCGCGCCGAGATGGCCTCGCGTTTGCCGAGCGATAAACCTCGCCGAAAATAATAATGCCGCGCGGCCAACACAGCCGTCGGGCCGCGTGTGTGTGGAAATTTTCACTGCTTCGTTACGACTGCCATTGTCACTGACATCTGCGCGCTTTCCCAAGATGATAGAGCGCACACGTGGGATTCTCGGGGACGGAACGACAGAAAAAGCGGTTTAATGGTCGAAGTTGCGATAACGATTTTTCCTCCCTCTCCCTACCTCCCTCTCGTTTGCACTCGTTTTTTTTGTTTTTTTTTTTTTTGTTTTTTGTTTTGTTTTTATGATAAAGTATTGTTCGCATGAAATCGTCGACGGAGAACAATCGATCGGCCATTGTCAAACGGGATCGCGCCTGCAACTGGCATTATTTGATCGAAAATGCGTACATTATTTCACTTGAAGGACAGTGCTGCATAGTACATTCATACTTTTTTTTTCGAGTGATTTCAAGTTTAAGTTATTCGATTGATTTTTAGGCCGCTTTTAAGGAGCTTGCAAAAACGTGCGCGCTGTTCAATATTTGAGAAAACTTTTTGCCGACGTCTACGTGGGAAGGCGAAAAAACGCTGTTCTGGAGAGAGTGGTATCGAAAATGATCTGAGAAAATATCTCGGCGATAAATCTGTTGCGCATTACGTTAAAGGGTTTTTATTTGGCAACGTATCTGAAAGGAAGTGACTTTTCTTTGTCGATACGTAATCCAAGCCCGGGTCATCGCGCAGCTGACCCGCAAACGAAATATGATTTTCCCAGGTCCAATGATCAATTCGCCGTGGCCTGTGACGTGACCCATCGCCCACTTAGCTGGGATTTATGGCGCTCGCTATCACTCATCCGAAAACGTCATGAAGGTGAATCGTTTATACGCTATCTCTCCACGCAAAAATATCTATTTCATGAAATGCGAGCATCAAGCTCTCTCAAATGACTATAAATACGTGAAAAGGATAGGAATAAAGGATCGTGCGCCACGTGAAAAAGTCTCGCTTATGTTTATTAATCATTCAGTATTTATTATTTTGCTACGGAAAGCATGGCGCGATCAAATCACGAATTCGTTTCGTTATCTTTTTATTCGGCACTTTATTTTTAAGCGAATTTGTTCTTGGGGATTATTGATTAGATTATTCTATCGAAGATGAATGATTGATATAATCTCGAGGCGGCCGAATATGGAAAATCTGGGGGACTCAGGGAATTTAGATTAGAAATTAGGGAATGTTTTTTCGATTCCTTTTGTGATCCCAGTGAAGGCAAACTGGTCGCCGAATCGTTCTCGAGACTTTGCTTTTTTTTACCTATCCAAGTAGCAAAGGGGGTACCCTTGGAAAAATCTCAGAAAAGAAAGAAATTGAAAATTTTTAAATTTCTCCGAAGCGTCTAAAATCGATTGAATGTTGTTCCCTGCGCCTCAGAAATTGCACAGACAAATTTTCACACCGTACGGTCTCGCGGGGACCGAAATTCGGAAAATCGATTTTGACTTTTTCACTCCTTCCGGTGACCCTTGGGAAAACATTCAATTAATATCAGATAGGTTTAATAACTTTTCATTTTCGTAAATACAATTATTCTATCTTAAATTTGTATTACTAGTTCTAAATGTTTAGACATGAATTTTTAAACTGTCGGCCGTAGAAGAGTAACATTTATAAATTTAAGTCAGGGAAAGGTTAAGAAATCTATGTTAAAATTCTGGAAAAGTCAGGGAGTTCGATTTATGAAAAATGTTGGCCTTCCTGAGTCTCCATTTCCTCAATCGTAAATGAAAATTGAGATAACTTGTTCAATTAGAATAATTTTCTTCGTAATCTTCTGTACGAATGGTCGAGTTTTGAAATTTGATTCTCAAACTGATTGATATTGAGCTAATCACCGTGAATAATATTGTTACTGCTTTAACAATCGTACCAACACTAGTTGTCCCCGTCATATCCGCGTGATATTTATTTTCAAGTGACGACAATTATTAATTAACGTCACTACGTCCAATTAATGCACGTTGAATTCGTTTTACTGGTTAGCGTGACGTTATTGATTGGGCCAGCATTATTCGAGCGAATCGAGCGTACAGCATCAATCGCTTATTAAGTACAATTGCGTGATAGTTCTTTCCTCGCGTACTACATTTCGATTCTCATTATCGTTGTGGAAGTAATTTGTTTGACTTGTGAAAAAGAAAAGGAAAAATAAGAAAAGGATAAAAAATAGAAAGCGAGCGGAAAGGCAGAAAGGGGGAAGGAATAACAAGAAAAAAATACGAAGAGCATCGTTAGCAACAACGGCTCGCGTTTAATTGCCAATTGATTTTGTGTTTCATTTACAGCGTTGCTGGAAAACCACTCGTGTCGACGAGAGTTCTTCCGAGCTGCTTGAACGTAATGGCGCGGATATAAATATGGATTTTCTTTTGACAAGGCTTCTTTTGAGGCAAGTACGTTCCTCGCGAAAATCTATTAGCAAGATATTTTTTCTCGATATTAATTTTTGTTTTCCCGGATTATTTGGCTTTCGATTAAACTTGGCTTGCTTGTGCGTCATGTTAGAAAGGTGGGTGGGTGAGTACCTTTGGAAAATTGGCAAAAATTTGAGGGATTTTGAAAATTTTCGGAATCGTCCAAAATTCATTAGATTGGGTCTAGATTCGATAAGAGATCGACACGAGTTGTTTCAATGTTTCTTTATTATTCTCTTTTTTAATTCGGTAACAGTATTTTATTACCTTTTTTCAGCTCTAGCGTTGAAAGCCGAGCAGTGGACTTACGTAAGCTCGATGCATTATTTATTTCGAATTTTCACAAATATCTGACAATACTGACGTTGAATTCTGTTTTGTTTAAGTCATTTTATCGACCGGGAGAATAAAGCCGTGACTTATTTATGGCTGAAAATGGCGCTCGTGCTAGATTATGGCATAATATGGAACATTTTGTGCCATTAGGGAGAGATAGTGAATCGTGGTTAACCAGATCAAAGCTCTATCGGCTCGACAACGTATGATATAATTTAAAGCAATGCGCAATCATTGTAACTAGATACTGTATTTTGGCATCAATTATACAGCGCGTCGACATTTGAACCGTCGATCTAATAATTTCGCCGGCCATTCGTCCGACAACGAATTCCCAATGAACCTTATATTCCCGAGTGACGGTGACTGCTCCTCGTTTCGAGGCGCAATTTTTCACGTCGCCGTGATGCCGGTCTATTTCTGCGTGGAAATATTGTGCGATAGACGGGAAAACGTAATGCATGAAATTTTATAAATTTTCTTACGCAACGACGTTACGTGTCGAAATGAGCGGGGAATTCACGCGTGATTGAATTTATAAAGCGTTTCGTTAGTTTTGGCCGAACACGGAGAAAAGATATCGTCATTACTACCCACGTTATAGTTAAAGTGTCTGGAATTGTAGTTATTGTAACTAAAACACTTGTTGCCATGATCACGAGCATTTATGAAAATTAACTGCTAACTCTGGTTGGTGATTTATGTTGGAGGAATGTTTTTTTTCCATCACTATAATTTATTAGCAACACAAACATTTTAAATGAATTGATATAGTGAAAATTCACTGAAATAGTTGAAAATATCATTTCGACCATCGACAATTTTTTTGTTTACTTTCTTCGTTAGAAATACAACTTTTTTTATGGAAATTAGAATTCGTTGAAAATTCATGGAATGTAGAATTCGTTGCAAATAAACGTTGCGAATTGTCGCTGGTGAAAAAGTTGACTCGTAACTACATTTTGAGCTACTAATTAGCCTTATCCGCGTCCTTATCTCGCGATTTCCACCACTATGGATTCCAGTCGGTCGTGCTTAAGTAACGTTCCTGAAAAATTGTTCGATTATACTTGCGGCAATAAAACATTTCGCGTTCCACATTGGTCGCTAACATTGTTCAAAGAGACGGAAAAAGCAGGCCGAAGATAAATTTTATTGGAAGTGCTCGGGAAAGCGACGTTCCAGCACACAGTCTTATCCGTCTGAAATTGCTCGGACCCTCGAGAGATTACCAAGTTTATCCAAACGCCGGATGAAAATTTTCGACATGTTCAGTTAGCTCGGTAAGCCATGTTTTAAATAAGATTCGACCGTTGTGTACTTTAGCAGCTACTTTTTCTTCATCGAATCATTATTGTTGTGGAAAAGTCAAACGTGCTTACGCAAACAGTTGAGTATACGAATTCAGTTTCTTCTCTTTGGTCGCATCACTGAAAATGTTCGACAAATGTCGTTTCTTTCTTCCTTACTGCCAACGTAAAGTCCATTTTTCTTCCCCTGTATTTGACGCTCCAAATACCCCCTTCGGAAGTTAATTCTTTTTCTCTCAATAAAAACGTTTTTAAAAAACTCTCGGTAAACGTTAACACGCTACAAATCCTAGTGTCTCATTTTGAGGCATTTTTCACGTTTGAGACACGAAAAATGTCTGAGAATGAGACACTTGATTTTACAGTGCATTTTTCTTTTCATTGTCTCGGTTGAGTTTCCATCATCGTATGGCATCATTCTTCATCGCGAACAAGTGTTTGTTACGATAGCGAAATTTCGCTGCTACAACTGGCGGATTACCATTTCGATATTTCTGGACAATTATATACAAGACATGTATACATAAATTACATATAAATGTACATATAAATGTACATAAATAACAAATATACGTATATATGATATATATATATATTGTATATTTATATACAATAATAAAGATGTCAACATATACGGGATTATTTGTCTTAACGCGTTGGATGCCGTGGTGCACGTGGACTGTGGCACGTAGGTGTGCGAGAGACGCCGCGAGAAGCCCCACTACACGAGGAGCTGCTTGTGGTATTGATTGCAGGGACCGAAGTCTCACTCTGCGCCATCCGCACGCATGTCCGTATTTACCACCGCGATGGTACATGCCACGTTTCTTCCGCGAGCGCGCTTATATACAACACGCACTGTCGCACGGGCGACGGTGCACGGGGCTGAAATGGCATTTCTGAATGTAGGACGTACGTGCGCCGGGCGAGATCGAAAAACAGGAACGAATTTTCGCCTCGGCGGCCGATCTTTAAGTCGCCTTATTTGACGAGGTCGGCGATGGCGAGCGAGGCCGCGTCGCCACGCTCCGGTACGTTGTTCGTATGTAAAGCGCGCGCGCCGCGAGTCGTCGACGTGGCACCTTATTCGCGGCTCAAGTGTCGCGGCAGGTACACCCAAATGAAAATTCATACGCGGTGCTTTGCCTCCGCCTTTTCGGATTTCGTCTTATCTCGTTTTTGTTTCGCTTCGCGCGCCTGTCCTTCTTATGAAACACACGGCAATATCTGCGCGCGCGTGTACGTATTATATATAAATAAGAAATTTGCAATTTTTCGCCATGAATACGAATTTTCATTTATGCGAAACACGAAAAGAATGATTGAGTAAAAGGTCGAGTTAAGAATTAATAACCACTTGAATACGAAATTTCTTTCGAGGCTTTTCGTTGAAAATCGTATTATATATTGCAAAAGAAGTTTGTGCGTTTGGAGGGTATGTAAAATCAAAGTTAAACTTTGAAAAGTTTGATCGGTAAGATTGCTGAAAGGTGTAATAATCTTGTCGAGCGTTGTTTTGGTTTAGAGTGTAATTTTTCAGTTTATCGTTTATCAGTCGAATGCGCCGATCATGTACTTGTGCGTTAACCTTGTATTTGAAATCGCCAGAATGTTCTACAGAAAAATTACAATTCGAGTCAGCAATTGCTGAAAATGACTCGGCGTTTAAATTTAATGCTTGGCACTTGAAATTCAAGTTCCGCGAAGTTTCGAGATGACTGATCATTAAAAAGATTTTCAATTAAACGTCGAATCTTGGGAGGGGATTCGTTCGTAAGGTTATTACAAACTATTGGTTTTTTCGTCGGCAAACATTCCGCCAATACGGTTTTTCGAGCAGTAAAATTGCAGGTTGAATTGTACAAGGGTCCGTTTTGGCAACCGCTCGGTACATAAA
>JABFOV010004133.1:0-14590 GCA_022817685.1 Aradophagus sp. ZL-2020 | reverse complement strand
GGACGGTGACTTCGGCCACTACGAGACAGCGACCATCCTCGACTTCGTCGACAGATGTCGCCAGCGTTTCCCGTACGCAAGCGCCTTCCGTTTGCCCGACTCGATCAACCATCAAAACAAAGAAAATTCGATCGCAAACTGATCCGTTAATTAATCAATCGAACAACTTTACGCGTGTAATATATTTTAGATTGATTGATTGTTTGATTGATTCGTTTGTTCGTCTCGCCGTCGAATTCGCGGCAACACCAAAAAGGGCTTTATCGACACTCGTCCGCTAGCTGGCGCCACGCGTCACATGCAAACGATCAGTCCACTTTTCAGCCGTACTGCAAGAACGTTCGTTCGTGGCTTCAGCATTCAATTAACAGTCGACGACTGAATCACCGGTTCATTCGAAACGAATCGCTTGTTATTTCATTATGAATTTTGCGAGCCGTTAGGTGTTACGCCTTTTGAAACTCCCAGCGGCTGTGCTTCTTTACTTTCGTGCTCTTTTCTTATAAATTTTGTTTTATCTTTCTTCCTTTCTTTCTATCTCTTTTGTCTTTCTTACGACTTTTATTGATTCTTTTAAATCACTTTACAATTTTTGAGGTCGATAAAAAAATAGTGATCAACGAAAAGATGATTTGAATTTATCAAATCGATTTTCGGAGATTGCCAAAGGTCTTTTCTAATCCACTTTTTTGATAATTGCCAAAACTTTGGAACCATTGAATGGAAAACTTTCGTTGGTTTCCCGAGGTTCTTCATTTCTTTCATCAATTTGTTTGAATTCCATCATCTCTTCTTATATATACATATAATGCGCATTGAGAGCAAAACTGCACTGCCTCCCATGTATTTTAAATAAGAGTTGTTGCATTTGTTCTCTCAGCTCATGATATGTGTATTTATAAATATATAAATATACTTTACGAATAGAACCGCGTCACAAGAACAGATTACATGAATTTTGTATGTAAGAGCCCCTTCAAAAATTATATGTAAATATCTTTAATTAATCGGATGCCATTTAATTAGCGCACTAGTGTTGCGACACAAACGCAAATAATAAATTAATTGTCCGCGTGTTTAAATACCTCGACAAATATCCGATCAAATCACGTAAGTAAGCTTGGAATTAAAATCATAATAACAATAGAAATAACGATGATAATAGTAATCATCAGTAATATTAAAGAATTTGATAATAAGAGGATCAGTTGAAATCATTTGGAAGTACAATGTAAACGAACGTTAGTAGCTTAACTAAAACTGTAAATAAGACAGGACTCGTATGGTTTGAGATATCGCCGTTGACGCTTAAAGATCTTTATCTTTGAAGGTGATTTTTAAAACATTTCTGGTCTGCTTCTTGAGTCAGTAACCGAATTTGATACTTCAATATTATACATTCGATCATCTTTTCTTTTCCTTTTCTTTTCAATGAGAACGTAAAGAGATGCGTAAATTTAACAGTGTTGTTACGCATCAATTTTTTGAAAAAATCATAAAGCACGCTAGTGCCAAAAATGCATGCATCCTATTAACTGCATTAAAACTTTTCACTGAAAAACAAAAACAAAAAAAGAAAGCGAAGAAGAAAAAAATCCGCGAGAGTTTTTAAAACCGACTGCGAGTATCGAACGTCCGTATTCGATGGATGACAAAGAATTTTAAATAAAAAACGAAAACCTCGGCATATCACAGCGATCAATTTATATTCCTTTTTAATTCCCAATTGTGTGTATCAGCGCGATCTCACTAAGAACGGTCATTGTCAAGTCATTAAATAAGCCAATTGAATATAAAGTGGAGACTAAATAGAGGCGCGTCATTGCAGTTGTAGAAAGAGAAAATAAAAGTAAGACACGTTTTAAGATAAACTCTTATTTCTAGTGTTTAGATTATATAAAATGAGTAGATATAATAAAATGGAGACTAATAAAATATAATGAAAAACTTCGGTGCAAGTAATTGTGAGAATAAATGTTTAGACTAGGAATATTTTGGTGGTTTTAAAATTCACTGCTTTGAAGGATGCCTCTATTCAGTCTTGGGTTTATAATTATTCAATATATTCATCTCTTTAAATAAATTCACTTTAAAAACATGTTACTTTTATTATTTGTTGAGATAAAACCAAGTAAAATTCACAGGAATGATCTTCGAACAATTTTGTGATATTTTTGGAATAATCTCAATTTTTAGAAATACAATGTATAAAGTTAATACATGTCCAACGTGAATTCATATAATAATTTGAAATGAAAATTAAACAGAGGCTATAATAATGCAAATCTGCAACAATGACATCACTTTGAAATATCATTCAGCCTACCTTGCTGTCTATCATGAATAAAGTAAATTTACATCTTTATCGATATCACGCCTTTATTTTATGAAATCAGTCTATGATATTAATAATTGTCCAACAATTTGATCTTAATTTTAATTCAACATTTTTAAATGAATGTGCATTAATAATGCAATGTCATCGTAATGTATACGTAATATCTCTACGACTTTGCCATTTCCAATCAGCATCTACATAACTATATTTGCCGATACCTCCGAGACATGCTACTGTCGAGAAAGTTATCGTATGAATTCACATCACACAATGTTTGTAACATAACATTTTCATAATTAGCGATATCATCATGATACCCACAGGAGGCACCGCAATAAGAAGGCATTTCATTTTTAAAATACGACTTTTAATAGTACCAAATGTCACTAAAATTTTAGTAAACAGTTTTTAAGGTAAGTAACAATACATAATGACACAAGGTATTGTTTTGTTTTTGATAGTTTGTATAATTTTGTATTTTTATGACATAAAAGTGCAAGACAAGTGCCAAATATGAATATTGTTTTCAATTCACGATTTAGTACAGTCCAGTAGCAAGGAAGGAATATAATTTTTTGTTTACAAAAAATGCAATAGATCGTTTTATTTGATCAATAAAATTTTGTTTAGTAATTGTACAATTTTTTTTTTTTATTATTATTATTATTTTACGTCAAATCCTTTTTACAGTAATTACAGCAATTACATAGTAAATTACTTAACACATATTTTGAATAAAATACAAATAATTTAGACATATTCTGGTTCAGCTGATGAATATTACTAAATTAAGGCGTCCTTCATCTTTTATTTTATGTATGTATAATGAATGCATTCAGTGCTCTCTTTATGGTGTTTTCGACTGATTCATGTTGTTCCAATCAATGCCCGTAAAATCTATGACAATTTTATTATTTTTAGGTGCATACTGCCTACAATGAAAAATAGTAGTATTACAGTTTTTCGTGCATCACGGAGGATAAATGATTCAATGAATTAAAGTTATAACGTCAAATCAAAGTAATTGAATTTTACTTGAAGTTTTCATTTGACATCGAAAATCTCACTTTAAGTATTAAAACTACTGCACAAGATTTCGCTCACCTGAATTATTATTGATCATTCCACTGTTTCGTCGTCACAATCGGTGAAATATTCAAAGCAATTAAAATTCAAACATTTCCGATACTATTCCAAAACCTTATTAATTAATTTGTTTCCCCTTTCCTCTTATACATAAAAACAGTATAGAAATGTCGATACTAAGCGACAAGATTCTGATGAATTTAAGAGAGTAAAATGCATTAAGTGAGAATACTTTAAGTGAGATTCGAGTGTATTTTTAAAAATTGTTGATTGATTATAATGATAAGATAAGAACACACCTGTATGTAACATTAGCAGCGTCTAACATACGTTTCGCAGCTTTCGTTTCCACCTTCTGGCTATGCTTATCGGACATATACAATATTGTTTTGATTCCAGATTGAATTATAATTTTCGCACATTCATTGCAAGGAAACAGTCCAACATATAACGTGCAATCCTTAACGTCTTGAGTATTTTTGTTCAATATTGCATTCACTTCAGCATGGCAGACTGTAAAATTACAAATCAAATATATAATTTTTTTAATGACAAGTTCTTGTATTTTACAGATATTTTAAGAATTATTAACCATAAAGGTATTTTGATTCTAAGGGGTCGGGATTATTTTTACTCCAAGGGAAAACATCATCGTCGCATCCACGAGGCATTCCATTGTATCCAACACCAACAATTTTCTTTTCGTTATTTACTATACAAGCTCCAACTTGAGTGCAGGGATCTTTACTTCGCATTGCAGCCAAAAACGCTACGGACATAAAGTACTCATCCCAGTCCAAATGTGTTTCCCTTTTAGTATTAACATCTAAATATCTAAAATAATTAAAATTGACTTAAAATAATATTTTGGGAATAAGATTGAAAAGTTGCAATTTTCCAGCTATACAATCTATGCACTAACAGGATAAATTTAAAAATGTTTTTTTCTTATTTAAAATCAATTGCATGAATAACATATTTCAATTTACATAAATAACATAGTGAAACAAAATTAAAATCTGTTATTTAGACAACACCGGTTTATTGGCGCCACCGTAGTTTGTCGTTAACACACTGATTGAAACTTCATTTTTAAATATGAGAAGCAATAATAAACAGTAAATAAAACAAGCATTGACGTGTATTGGATAGAAATAAAATTTTCAAAATTTGTTTCCAATGACATAATGCCATAAAGTAAAATAATATTACCGCTCCACAGAATTTAAATTTTCATCATCAATTTTTAATTCCTCCAAACGTTTCCTTTCGTTTTCTAAACTCATTATTACAAGATGTAAATTGGAATATTTTAAATTAATAAAAACTTTATATATTTCTTCAGAAAATTATGTACAGATACTCTGATTTGTTACTGTGGAAAATATACTAAAACTGAAAGTCCTCCAACGATAATTCGGCAACCAATGAGTATGAAAAAAGGAAGTGAACTGGCAGTCATATTCAATCTACCGCGCATTATTCAAATAGTTCAATCCAAATTTTATAAAATATAAAACCTTAGACATTGTTTTTATGTTTGGTATCATTTTGTTAACGTTTCATAAAGTTAGTTTTTTCTTTTCTTTTTGATTCAGATTATTTGTATAAATTAATAAAATAATTTTTTTGCTAACAGGTAAATTGAATTATGATTGCACTCGTGAATTTCAAATTTCCCGCGCTTTTAGCGCCCGTAAATGACAAAGTTTATATTGCAGCTACTCTTTCTCTTTTCCCGTTGTTTCTACCTACACTAAATTTATAGTTAATGCTTATTACAGTTCGATAGATAATAGGAAAGATAGTGCTAGATATATTTTTGTTTACCAAAACTCAAATTTAAGAAGATATTGAAATTGTTTTATTTCGCAAATTTCGCATGCTACAAACGCATGAAAAAAAGAATTTATACATTAATCGATAACTGAATTATAGTGAAACACAATTGTTCAATGTATTATGGCTCATTACGATCACCATGCTTTGTGATCAAATAATCGATTTCTAAAATAGTTTCAAAAATTGAATTCCTTTTGATGCTATTCGTATTGTTATGTGATGGAGAATAAAAAAACAATCTCAATGGTGACTTGCTCGCCCGGATTTGTCTATTTTGTTGGCGATAACAACAAACAAAAGACGCTGGGTAAAATTGAGCCAACAATGGAATCAAAATCAAAGTATGTCATATAAAAATTAACAAAGCAATATTTTTATTGGATCTGTGATCATTTATCATAGATCAAAGAGTATATCATTGATCAAACTTGACATCTGAGTTAGATTTATAATTGTAATATTTCCATTGAATTTAATGTTAGTTTAAAAAATAATTATTATATCTATGGTAATTAACATTATTTTTATTTTTTTTAAGTTGAAAACAAAATTTTTTTATGACTTAATTAATTAAAAAAATTTCTTTGTTTCATTAATCATTATTAATATTAACCATAAAATAAAATGACTCCCAAATGTAATATTCTTGGTTTTAACGAGTAGTAAATTGTATTCATATTTTTTATTGTCGAATAACCACAGCACATTTAAACTAAACTTCTAACTATTTAACAAAACTTTCAGAATGTTTAATCCCTGGAAAATTTATAATAGAAATAAGGAAACCGGTGAAAATAATAAGTAAGTTTTGTTATGCGCAACAAAACAAACACAAATGCCTTTTGTGTGATATTTATTTTGGCAGACTAAAGTGTTATATATGAGCATAATGTCTTTATTCATGTATTTGAAATTTTATTGCTTATTTCACTTTTATTAGCATGTGTTTTCAAACAATGCAAATATTTTTTATTTTACTAAAATTCTGATTTAAAAATCGTTATTAATTTATTTTCTTATATATAATACCAATTTTTAATACTTTTCTTTATTTTTCTAAGTACACTTCAAACTGTTTCATTTAATGTAACTTTATTATAATGCTTTTTTTAATTTAATTTATATTTTATGTCTGAAAAACTAACATAAATAATCATAAAATATTTATCATAAAAAAAAAATTGTTTGTTTGCTTTATTAACTATTTACTGCTAGAAAATCGCAAATCGTCACTTTGACCCGTCCGTCCCACTTGTCACTTATATACTTAGTAGTTACTCTCAAAAATATATTCTTTCATAGAATTGCATGAGTTGCTCAATATAAGTAATATTATATATATATATATAAAAAAAAGAATGTCTAATGAAAACAATGGCATTATCATCTGCTTATAATCAATGGAAACTTTTGCACATTCATACTTGAACATACTATGTATGCAATTCGTTAAATATTTGCACAGAATCAAATTACATATTTAATGCAACTTTCTTATGCGTTATATAAAATAAATATTTTGTAATAAAGTCAATTCTACATTTATTTTTAGAACTATTCATAATAATTATATTATATTATAAACTATTTATAATAATTATAAAATAATGCGCCCCTTATTCTAGAGACCCATCATCAAGGCAGGCTCCTAACAATACAAATTTTTTCCCTATTGTTCCCACACCGTCTTCACCGAAAAATGAATCGAGGGACAATAAAAAAGCATTTTGGAGAAAAGTGCCTCCTTATTTAGCATTTCTAGTTGCATTTTCAACTGCAATGGCTTCATTACTTGTTTGGAGTCAAGCGGCTGCTTTGCGGTAACAAAATATTTAAATTTTTCTTACTATATGTTAAAGAAGCTTAGAAGTTTTATCACAACAAATTCAAACTTTGATTAATTTCTATGTTGATTTTAGTTGAGAAAAAATTTTTATTTTAAACAAAGCAAAAAAAGAACAAAAGTTTCATCTTAAATTGTTTTGATATAAACTACAACTCTAATCTTAATTTTCAACGATTGAAATTGCACTTAGTTTAAAATTTCTGAAAAAAAAAACTTTCTGCACATCTTACTAATTTAAAAAAAATATAGGAATATATTAGTAAAACTGATATAAAATCGTATATTATTTGCAGGCGTCAAGCATTTGATATGAATTTAACCAAAGACAGTATATATAACATCCCAATGGATAATGCACAACTTATCCAATATATACGTATATTGAAATTAACTAAAACCACAAATCAAGAAGAATTAAACGTAACCCAATCTTGGGAAGAAATGATCGTTGACAATCTAAGTCAGAGAAAACAAGATGGTGTTTATGTAGAATATTTATGTCGAGTAAGATTTAATCTTACAGTTTATATTAATATTTATTTTAATTCAAAATATTTTATATCTATTTTCACCCCTTCTGCAGAAAACTACGAAGGATTCCTACGTAGTAATCCTACGTAGGATTATGGCAGTTTCCTACGTAGGATTCTTATATATATATATATATTTCCCACGTAGAATTCTACGTAGGTTTGTGGATGTCTAAACACTACGTAGGTTTCCTGGATATAATTAATCCTATGTGGGATTCAGTAATACTAGGTAGGAAACTGCCATAATCCTACGTAGGATCGTAAGTAGGTTTCCTACGTAGGATTACAACGTAGGAATCCTACATAGTTTTTTGCAGCAGGGATAACATATGAATTATCTATATATATTTTATATGTAGATTGGTGCAAGATCTACAACAGCTTGGCTAGACAAACATTTGAATTGGAGTGGTGTGATCGTGATACCAGATTCATTAAGCTTTTATAAAGCTAAGAAAACAACAAGAAATCCGAATACAAGATTGATTCAAGCCTGTTTAAGCACAGACACGAATACTAAACAAGTATGATAAAACATCATTATTTCCATTAATCTACATATATACTTTAGGAAAGTAGCTGATTGAGGTAGTTAAGCGCTTGATTAATTTCTGATTTTTGATTTTTAATAAATCCTTGACTTCAGTTCTATGCTAGTGATCCCAATGTGTTTAAACAAATAAATAAAATATTTTGTGTAACTATTGCACAAATAATTTTCACAATCATAAAAGTGAAATTGCAAATTTAATACTAAAATATTGTTGAAAACTCCTTGCATATAGTAAGAAATATGCTTCTCATATTTTAACTATATTGTAATTTCAAAGCATATTGTATGTTACGATATAAATTGTCAAATTACTATTTATTCTATTGACTACAATATGAAATAAATGCAACATTTAAAATATAATATAATATTCTTGATGTAAAAGTTAAATCAATCGTTTTTGCATTAGAAAAAATTCCAACTTTGATCAATTATATCACTTTTGGTGGTACCTTTTCTTAAGTATGACATTATAGCACAACTTAATTATTCTGTTTATTACCAAATAATTATTTAACATTAACATTTGAAGTTAATATGAAGTCGTATTGTTTGCTTTTATTAACAGATAACACTGCCACAAGAATCGGATGTGCAAGTGAAAAAATTAGATGAAAGCCCTAACAGCTTGAGTTCATTGGATGATACCTTACCGTCTCGCGTATCCAGTTTTCCCTTATATAGTATTTTACTAGCTTATAATACAACAACAGTGGATTACTTGAGTTTGGATGGACAAGATCTTCAAGATTTACAAGTAAGCCTCTGTAACAATTTTAATTTGCTCTATTCTTTTCCAGTTAAAAAAAAATGTATATAAAACATGCATACAGTTTTTATTTTCCTTAAAGATTGATTGAAATGTAAATTAAATATCAAAGTATATTTTCCCTGGTAAAATTATGTCATTACTATTGTAATATTGAAAAAAAAACTAGCAGATTTTATGATGTCTTATTTTTTTCTTCCAAAATTCAGCTTAATTTCCTTATGAAAGTATTTCTTCCTATTTTTAAGGACCATTGACTTTAGAAATATATTTTTCATATTTTATTAGTCATGTCAAGATTTATTATATAACTTATTATTCTTAGATGTCACAATACCGCATGCTGTTCTGAAAACAGTTGTATCATTATTGCATTCTTATCAATAAAAGATATTAAATTTTTCCGCTTTTATACCGTTTCAGGTACTTGATACAATACCTTGGGACAAAGTAAAAATATACATAATATTTATTCACTGGAATGCTCATCATAGCGAGACCGACAAAAAAAATGTGATCGAAAAGCTTGCTAACCGTAGATATAAATACATATCGCAAGATGCTAACAAACTTATTTTTCATTACAACAGGCAGCTCAAAATTTAACAATGCACATGACATTTTGTAGTGTTGTTTATGAATTTTAATTACAACTTGTCAGATCGGAGCAAGAATTTATGAAATTCGCTCTTACTTGAATTTCGGATCTCATGTATTTAGCATAGTGTGTATTTTTCCAACAGATAATTATTTACTTATTATTAATAGAAGACAAATAACTGAATGAAACGCCTTACAAAAAAGTATAACTTTTGAGACGTCCATTGTTTCGAATTAAGAAAAAAAAAAACAAAAAAAAAACAAAAAAAAGAGCAAAAGAAAACAAAAATCGAAAATGTTAACTTATACATTTTATACATTTTGTATAGGAATTATTCGATAGATATTTTTATTTTCATTGCAAAATAATGAAAGTACTCTATCTTATTTTATATAAAATAATACTCATGATTACATCCAAAAAGCCTTACTAGGATTTAAGACTCGTTTTTATACAATTTATACATTTATATTACAACGAAAGCACAAACGTTGCAAACGATTGGAATTTATATATAATATTTTTCTCGAGTTAGCTTTTCGCAAGTTAATTACTTAAAAAGGCTGCTAATCATTTTTTCAATGAATTGCATAAACTTACGTTTATACAAATTAGATTTGTATTGTGCGGTGAAGTGTACAGTGATACTTTTCTCAGTTTGTGATTCAAATTTTGAATTATTTAAGTAATTCAGATTTGCTCTCTAAATGCTCTGAATTTAGTTTTGTAAATACTTTCATTTAACAATTTTTTTTTATCATTCAGAATGATAAATTTAATGAAATTTATCATACATTTTTTTGTTTTAATTAGCAAGTAATTTATATTTTAATCATTTACTGCTGGAAGTATCCCCCACTACTAATGGAACGAATGGGTCGAATTGACGATTCGTGATTTTCCAGCAGCAAATGGTTAAGTTACTTATTCTTATCATTTCTATGTAAATATATATCAATTTTTAGACTAACATATTAAGATAACGTAGTAAAGTGAAAGAACTTAGTTCAAAAAAATATTAAAAAATACATACACAAATGAATTTTTCTTGAGTATTTTAACTTTAAATATACAATTTTTATTGGATCTTCAATTGAGACTTTTATGCATCGATAACTAAAGCTTTGAATATCCGCATAGATCATTTCCTAAAATATATTATGCCTTCATTAATTAAAACTTAGTTATTAATTATTATTTGTATACGATATACTTTATAGTCACTGTATACTTTACAATATTTGCGTACATTATAATTTAAAGATTTCCTCAGAAACTGCACAGAAAAAAAAATCAAACAAATTTAGTAAAGCTTTGGAAAAGCTCATCGAATTTAGCACACTATGACTATTCAATATTAGACACAAAAATTTAATAAAATATCATAAAATGGTACAATTTTAGTATATTCCAGTATTTTCATTAATTTAGTATTTGCTCCGTTATACCTATTTTTCTTGGAGTTTATATACTAATATAAACTCCATTTATATATATATTTAGTATAGAGTTGTTGCAAAAGCAAGAATAAGCAACGCTTCTCACTTGGTTGCCAAGTTGACTGCATTTGCATTTGTAAAACGCTTGTACCAATTTGATATAGACTCTGAGTAAACTTGGTATGAGGAGTGAGGTGCCGAAATGGTTTGATTTTTTTGCGAATAAAGTAAATTGCTTGATACTCTTTTATCACTTAGGATTGGTATACTACAATGGTATAATTTTGAATATTTTTAGTAATAAAAATGTTTTGCTGAATTAGTATATTGAGTGTATAGGCTAAATTTGTCTGGATTTTCTTCTCTGTGGATGCAATATTACATAATCATCTGTACTATCTTATAATTTATACTAAGTATTACTGTATGCTATAATACATTACACTTTATTATAAATTCTGTATTTATTTCATTTTGTTCTATGAAAGATATCAAGAGTCGGAACAACTATATATTATCCAGTGCTTTTAAATTTAACATACCTGTAAACTGAAATAATATATTTGTATTGTTTCCTAAAAATTGTTAAATTGCATTTGCGATAAATAAACTTCCATAATTAAAACATAGTTATGTAAACTTTACATACTTCTTTTCATATATCGACCAGAATATTGTTTATAATTAATACATTTTTGAGTTCAAAAACAAAATTAATTTTACATTAATTATGTATCGACGAAAATTAGTTTGTAATATTAAAATTAATAAATTTTACGAAATGTATTTTTTAATATTATCATTTTATAGCACCAATAATCACAAAAAAACTTCGATAAACATATTATAATGTTGATAATAATTTGTATTGAGAATCTTCAGAATCAATGCTGGGGACTATACAATTAATCGATTAAACGATTTGTCAATTGAATGTCAACATCAATTAGTTATTTCTACCAGTTAATCGATCAATTAATCAGCTTTAATCAACACATTATAATTTTTAATTTGTATTATTTATTTTTCAACATTGTTTTTCATTTTTTAAATACTAAAGTATAAGTGGTTTATTTATAAAAAAAAAAACTTTTTTTAATATTTGATAAAAACTATCTTAATGTACCATTCTAGTGATCTAAGACTTTAAAGAATGATCAAATATATTTGTTAAACATCTGCAATCAGTAATATACACATGTTACAATTGAAATTTGCTTTGATACAATATAAAACATCGTCCACTAAATTATTTCCCATAAGATAGGAGATAACTTTGATTATTGATAATGTGATCTGATAATAAATGGCTGATATGCGAAGATGCTTAAGTTGTTTTGTTCACTTCAAGTGAATATTCTTGACTCATGATACCTATCGCAGTGATTGCTACTATCCAATATGTAATATTACGTTAAAGCGTGTAGAAATTTAAAAACTTAAATTAGTTAGATCTATTTGACAAAATCGTTTTGTACGGCGCAAAGTGAATTTTTTTAAATATGGAGACAAGTGGAATGTTGAGTGATGCACCAGTGCATAAAGAAGGGCGTAAACTGTGGCAATATTTATCAACTTTTTCTGGTAATTAAAACTTTAATTTCTAGTTTAAAATAAATTATAATAATCATTTTAATTACCATATTTTATTAGTATTAACGAAAACCAATTTTTGCGACTATTAGTAGGTGGAGAAAATAGTTGGAAATTATAAATTCATTAATAGAACAAACGTTAAAAAATATATGCATAGAGTAAAAGCAATAATAAATTACCGTTTAAGATCAAGTACCAGTGAATGACCACTCGTTTAAATTGTATTTCCTATCTTTGTCACTATGATGGCGTGGTCATTCACTGGTACGCGGTCATCTACTGGTACCCTAGTTATATAATTGCAATGGATTCAACCCTATTTAAATTAATTTCAATTTGTTTGTTTATTCGATGCCCTAATAAAAAATTAAACAAAAACTTAATTGTCTCCCAGATATAAAAACGTATATAGCTCTAAATTTGTTTCATAAATAATATTAAATGAAATAAATAAGTTAAATAAATTAAGTAAAATAAATCAAATTAATTAAATAAAAATCTATTAAATGAATCTCCTGCTCATTTAGTATTCATTTGAAACAATGATTAAAAAATTGTGCACAATTTTTTTCCAGAGTAGATGTTTTAAGATCCTGCATCAATGAAACCAAATAGTATACGCCAAACCAGTAGCGATTGCAGCGCTTCAAAAATAACCCGATGAGATAAAATTTGTAAGTTTTAAGCGGCTGGAGGAATTTACTAAAATATACAAAATTATTTTTATTCATGAAACAGTAAAAACAAATCTTTAAATGACATACAAATAATAAATAGTTCATAACTTTAATTTTAAACATAAATTTACATATTTAAAAAAGCAAAATAATTCCTCTGCCACCGCTAACTAGTTTGGACCTAAATGGCGTGAAAGTGCAATTTAAATGAACTGGGTTGGCGTAGAAGTTGCTATTGAATAGAAATGATTAGTTAGACTATGAAACTGATCCTGTTAAATATTACTGTGTAATTTAAGATCTAAAAAAAAATAGTAACTTTTATGAATTGGTTTTCTTAGTTATCTGTTCTAACTAATTAACATTATAAATGAATTCAATGTAATTCCAGTGTCAATTCTGGCGATCGGTGTAGGGAGTGCTTTGGCCTGGACTTCGCCCGTTTTGCCCCGACTAAGACAGCCTAACTCTTGGTTACCAATAACAGCTGAAGAGGGTTCCTGGATCGGTTCGCTATGTGCCATTGGCGCTGTCATCGGCGCTCTACCTTCTGGCAGCATCGCCGACAAATACGGACGGAAGCGAACACTTTTACTACTCGCGCTTCCTTTCCTCTTGTCCTGGGTGCTGATAGTGGTAGCAGCATCAGTCTGGATTTTGTATATCGCTCGCTTGATCGTCGGCATTGGAATTGGAGCAGCCTGCGTAGTCATCCCCACATACATCTCTGAGATAGCGGAGGTGTCAGCTCGCGGTACCCTGGGAGCAATGTTTCAATTGTTTTTGACTATTGGAATTGTCATTGGTTTTGTAATTGGAGCCGCAGTTAGCTACACGACCTTCGCTGTCATTTGTGCAGCGATCGAAATTTTGTATTTACTGTGCTTTACATGGATGCCGGAGTCACCGGTCTGGTTGATGGTTAGACAAAGTTTTTAGACTTGAATTATAAAGTTTTACTTCAGTGATAATTTCCAATCTGTCCAAAGTCGAAATACTCTACCTCTCAACTTGTCAGGTTGGAAGGGGGGGGGGGGGGGGGCAAATTTGCAAAAAAAAAAAAAAAAAACTATCAAATAAAAAAAAAACCCCCCCCTCCCCCTCTCTGGCGTCCCCTTTTCCCCTCACCCCAAACCAAAAACATCCACTTAAAACCTCGAGTCCGTCTTTCGTCTGTAAAAAAAAAGACCATCATCTGGAGGTCATGGCCGTGTAGCGCGCTATAGCGTCAGTACGCGTGCACACATCGCGTCGGAGTGACTGTCGTAAGGTGTCACACCAAAACTAACAGGCTTGTGACTGCGATGAGG
>JABFOV010004132.1:0-14591 GCA_022817685.1 Aradophagus sp. ZL-2020 | reverse complement strand
TCAACGTCTGAATGAAGACCGACGATTTTTGATAGGAAAAAATCCGCAAAGGGTAGCTCTACTAGCAAATTCTCGTAAAGTGCCTTTCCGAGAATTCTTCCTATAAAATAATAATGCTTTGGAAAATCTTCAACTAACAAATGCACCGTTGGATTGGGGTATAACATATTATCTTTTGTTAATCGAAAGAAGCCACGGTTTGGATCAAAGCTGGTCATAAGCAACTCGGAAAGAAACTCGCGGAAAAGACCACCACCATCGATGCCTGCTTCTTCCAGTCCTGCATTATTTACCAGTTGCACCCTCATCTTTAGCCTAAGTTCTGGTTCATTTTCAGGCGACAGCTTTTCAAAAGCATCTTCATACAGATAGTTCCTGCGAACCACAATTTGTATGCTAGGGCCTATCATAAACTGTGTCAATGTTCCCTGCTGTTCGATTTTGTCGCGGTGGATAAGTGATTGAAACACCATCACACGATCATTAAATGGAACAACAAATGGAATTTCACGAAGTAACGTCAAGCTTTGCAGCTCCTTTGTTGACAGTGGCGGCCCCTCCTCGGCATCTTCGCGAGTAAAAGTTCTCAAACTTTGGAATGGCACGTAATTTCTCAGTCTGCGTCTTCTGAGGGCAAAGTCTTGTGGCTTGTCCACAGCAATGTTGACATTTGAGGCGATCCAATGGTTTTCTGGGCAGAACTGCCGACGTAAATCTCGTGTATGTAATTGATGTAATAATCCCACGGTTACTCGGAAGAGATGGTTCCATACATGAGTAGATTTGGAAGATACCAGTTGGTCAGGTCTTAAAACCACATTGATATAATTATTACGCACGGTAGGTCTTGTATCTGGAAAAGCCAACTCAACTAGACCCAGACAAACACCTTTTAATGATGCTGTCAAAGAGATCAATGTTGGTATCGTAAAGGGCATGGCGTGTTGGCCATTACTTTCATCGTTTGGCCAAGTTTCAATAAAAAATTCATTATCATGCAATGTAGCAATTAAGAGACTAAACAAAGAACAAAACACTGCTAATAGTGGCACAACTTTATTCGCTTCATCTGGAGTTAGAGCAATGCCTCGCGAGATGATCTGCAATAAGGGATTACTTACTCCAAAAAGAGAGGTCTGACTCACAGTAGACACTGTGTACCACAGTTGTCGCAGGAAATCTGATTTAAAAGCCAGCATATAGAGTAATTTGTACTTGTGAATCGCGAGTTTGTTATTGATCAATAAATTGTGACACACTTGGCACAGAGCTTGCATCAAGGCTGAGTCGTTGCTCTGATCGACGATTGACAGGATGCTTTGTACTCGTTGTTCCTCATTTAACATGGCCACACTTTCACGCAAGACGTTGGCATCTTCGTTTTCCACGAGCATATCTGTGTCACTATCACTATCAGAGTCACCCTGTGGCTTAATGTCAGAGGTACTATTTAATAAATTTATAACTGAACTCAGGTTGGCCAGAACTTGGAGATAAGCGATTGACGTTGAAGTTGAATTAGCAGTTAGGTACGTGGGAGGTTCCAGTTTAAGCATACAGTAAAATAAGCTTGTTGTTGGGATGATATCCAGTCTGTTGATCTGGTGGATCAATTCATCATAAGGAAATTCCTTGAACTCACAGAGTGCAGGAATAATAAAGCCTTTGATTGAGTCGATCATTTTTGGCATCAATATACTGTAACAGAATTCATTCAGAACTGTTTGTTTGTAGTCACTATTATTTGATCTGATCTTCACTAATTTCAAAGGTCTCTGGATCATTTCCAGGAGCCATTTGGCAATTGGAGAAGGCGCTACGGGAGAAGGCTCTAGCAGTGGTGGAACCTTGGCAATTAACAAATGTTTAATTTGGTTAAAATAGTTGTTTTTAATTAAATATGAAAATATGCTGGTTAATTGTTCAAAACTTTGTTTTTGTGAAAGCTTTGACTCTGTGTTATCGAATTGTGTAAATACTTCCATGATTCTCAAAGGAATTGCAATGGAGGGTGATGTTTCCTGTGACACGGCACTCACGCTGTATTTCATACATATTTTCAATGTCCATCTAAAATAAATTTTACAATTTCTGTGAATATGTATAATTTAATAATGTGTTGTATTGAGATATGCATACTTAAGTTAATAAGTGAATAAAATACACAAAACATCATAAAAAACAATAATTAAAATTTACATTTAAAATAAATTAAAGCAGATTCATACTTTTACCATCAACTCATAGTTAATTGTATTCACTCATTTGCACAAGAGATATAATTTACTTAATTAAGAAAAAAATAATCAAAATGACAATGACAATATCAACAAAATCTTACTTAATTCTCCATAACCATTCACTGTATTGCGACATTTTTATTTGCACTTCCTCTTGAAGTTTCAATAAATGAAGCAAAACCCATATCAACCTTGATCCATCCTCAGACTCTTTATAAAAGAATAAAAGTTTTTGCAGAAATGGTGAAAGTTCTTCTAATCTAAGGTTCTTATTTTTTATTGTCTCTTGAGCTTTATCAAACTCCTGCCTTTGGTATTGGCAGATTCTTCGTTGTGTTTGAATGGCACGAGCAAAGGCCTGAATTTTAACAGTAGCATTATGTCTTTTGCGTTGTTCAGCTCGCTTTTCACGTTCCAACTGGGCGTGTCGCAAAAATTTATCTTTTTCATCTCGGCGACTCGCGCCTGCCAAATTTTGCTGGGGCTTTCTTCTGTAATCTCCTTCAAAACTAAACATTTTTTTGCCTTGTTTTGCTTATTTAAAATATACTTCAAATACGCAAAGAACAAATCTGAGCATTGTACTTGTCAAATCTCTCATAACATTATATCAATGTGCTGCAGCATTCATTTTCCATTTTGAGTTTATCTGGAATAGAAAATTTTTTTCTATTTACTCACAAAATTGAAATATAATAATTAGTTCTAAAGAGGTTTACGAGTCAAGTTACAGACTGAGTAATACATTACTGTATAATCATACAAAATAAATTTTCATTTTTATATATTTTAAGCTACAGTAATTTGCATGATAATAATAGAATAGAGCTTATAAGTCACAACTGCAACCGTTGTCTTTTTGTCAAATGTATAGACAAACTTTGCTCATTATTGAAATTAGGAAGGAATATTCAAGCACCTTTTTTAATAAACAGGAAATCATCAACTTGAATTACAATTGACAATTGAATCGATTACAAATGAGATAAAAAATAATTGCCCTTGACTCTGTACTTCGAAATTCTATTAACTGAATAATTTTCAAGTACATTGCTTGAGCAGGTTAATAAAATCATGGAACCATTTGAGGTAAAATGTGCAAGGGGATGATTTTTGCCTGTCGCATTTCCCCTTTTTTACAAAGCATGACAGTGCTAGAAAGAGAAAGACAAATTCTTTCAATGACTTATATGCAAACGTAACATATCAAAACGTTGAGCAGAGTCGTCACTGGGATGATTGTGCATTATGGGTTGTTTCGTGTTTCTCCATTTTCAAGCCACAACCAATTGTTAACTATTTACCTTTAACGATTTTGACGACAGTACGGTTCACATAACACTTGTCCATCGAAAACGCTCCTACACTTTCCGCTATTTCGTTCTGCTTTGTCGAATTCAATTGTTGATGAAACATGCAATTTAAAGACCATTCGCAAGATTTCACTTTTCATCTGCGTGAAGTTAAACGAAAGTAACACCGTCGTATCACCAAGTTTCAATTAGTGACAGTAGAGATCCATATTCTTAAACTTTTTAGAAAAAGATAGCCAAACACATATTATTATAACATACCTCTGTCTTAGTTAAATTTTATTTGGTTGTGAAAGATAGACACCGCATGCGCGAAACTCTTATATTTTCGTCCTTTTTTAATACACAGTAGCATGATTAAAAATAATTTTTTATTTGGTGTGATTACAAATTCTTTCTTTCCTTCTCTTTTCCTTCCGTTTTCTTCTAAAAAAGTGTAATATTCTGAAGTTAGCCAACGTCATATAAAAAGCTATCTCGCGATTGGTTTAGACAAATTGATTAATCGATTGTTGGGAATCAGCGCGAAAATTTGAAAATTCTTAAAGTGTCGATTTGTAACATTTGACATTCGGTGATTCTTTTTTTAATTTCTATTTCTACTAAATCAAAACTAAAACAATTATTATTTTTGTTTAGTAAAATAATAGTTTGAACTTTTTTTTCCAATTAATTTAGCACATACGCTGCGCTCGTTTACTTCGTATAAATTATGCATACGAAAAATGTATTTTGTTGAAGTTCACAAATAAAAAAAAAAAAAAAAACATGAGAATAGATTCTTATTTTTATATAAAACGAAAAACGATTCACAAAAATGAATTTAATATCTTTATTATTGCTTGCTAGTTGAAATAAGCTAAAAATGCTTTTAAGATGATGTTGTTAAATTGAAGTGTTGAAAATTTCTAAATTACCGACATCTAAGCGATATTTAATATAAAAAAATTCAATATAAAAGAAAACTTTTGCAAATAATTTTAAACATTTATTTTTACATTTTTAATTTTTGTTTTAATTTATTGAGTAAAATTAAAATTTAATAGAAAAAATGTAAGTAACAGGTAATTTTTTATTTACAGAAGATTTTTAATGATACTTACCATTAGGATATAAGATTATAGGGATGATGAAACAGGTCTAAGATGAATAAATAATGTCACGATTCCATTGTTTTAATATGCTAAAATATTTATTTTGATTTTACAAGTTCAATATTTGCAGAAAATATATAATAACGTATAATAAACTTTAACATAAATCATATATAATTAAAATAAACGTCGAATTCATTATAATTGATTGAAGTAAATATGAAAAGCTAGACTGTAATAAGAGCGTTTCATTGGCCTGAACTTTGAGTAATCTTGCTAAGTTGAAAATTGTTTCTGTAATCGAAACACTATCGAAACACGATTTTCAAAGTGCCAATTCAATATTGAATTGAAATGAATTTAATTTAAAATTTATTATTCCAAAGATCACAATGCGCTGCGACCTTTGTCCCACTTTTATGTTAAACTATGCTATAAAATATATCCAGCATGGCAGTGATTTCACACCATTTCCCCTTGCTGTTTAAGTGTATATATTTAATATCTGTGTAACTTGTTTTGAAACCAATAAATGGAACAAATTTTTAATTACAAAATCACATTTACTTCTTCTTTTAACTAGTTTCATTGTCGCTTTAGGATTTTGCTGACTTTTTACACTCGATTCAAATGTCCTCGTTTCAGAAAATATTGTTATTGCCTTGACTCAAAATAATCTTTATTTCTTTATCTGCTTTATCATATTTCCCATATAAGTATATATGTATACATCATATATTTATATATTGCTCTAATGATTCTTGTTTTCCTTACACAATGGACGTGCGACGTTTTAACATATGATGACTCTTGAATCGTTTATGCAGTTTTCCATTTCACCTATAAATGCAATGATAATGACAAAATATTGCAATTTTGATTTTATATTAAGCGTCCATATGCTTTTCGTTATGGAGAACAATCTTTTGTTTTGTTTTACAATGTGATTAAACAAACTCATTACTCTTTGTCATGTATATATTTATATAATACCACGACTAAATAATACAATGTATCGAAATTTTATTTATTGAAGAAGTGAATCAGATAAATAAATATAATAAATATCTAGTACCAAAAAGTGACGGACACTAACTTTTGTTAGCTACGCAAAGAAAAAAATACGACCAAAAAAAAAAAAAAAAAAGGAAAAGAGCAAAGAAAAGAATTCGAAACTTTAAAAGTAAATCGATTTATGGATTCCGCGCTGATTGTTCGTTTGACAATAATAATCATATAGTATTGTTCGTGAAGAGAGAAACGGCGAGCTTGAATGATGTGATTAAGAAATGTATTATACCTAGATAACTGTTCAATTAGTAATTACGCTTTAGAGACGTTAAAATATTAAACTAAATTACCTACGCTACGTAAATATTTGTATTTTATATAATCATGTTATTTTCATTTTTCCATATCTATAATATATTATTTTCCTTGGCAAAAAAGAACTTATTTCAATTTATCAAAACAAAACGGTCTTTTCTTTAATATTGTATGTAATTTTACATGCAACAATATGCTGAACAGCTGTATGAATCTTCCTATACTTGTAATGGGAGAAAAGTGACCACGGTTTGTCTAAAAATTTCGGGCGACGCCACATGTGTAATAGTCTGTAATCCGTGTTCTCCCGTTCGCTTGTTTATTTTTTATAATTTAAATATTCCAATTTAAACATTATTAGAACAAATTAGAAAATAGTATGTTAATTTGTAAAGTATTTTGAAAAACTACACGTTGTTAAAGTTGTGTAACAATATTATTACATTAAATAATAAACCGAATGAACTGAACGGATTAGTCCAAGCGAACTAAACCGCTGGACTATTACACTGGTGGCGCCTCCGCGGTTTTTTAGACAATCCATGGATACCGGAAACAGTGAAGTTTCAGAGGCCTGATGCTGAAACAGGTTGTTTTGTTTCAACACACTGATGTAGACTCTTTTTTGCGAGGGATAATAATATATATAAGTATATATTTTTATTTACATATACATTTATTTATTTAATTTCATCACAGTGCTACGGACACAAAAATGTGTTCTTGTTTCATAAGTTTAATCGTTGATTAGCCACACTAAAACGATCCGGTGGCTGTCAAGTTTGATTACACCGAACCATCAAAGTGAAGTATCCCCGTTCGCGAGTGCATGTACGCACATACACAAACGTATATACGTATATGCCCTATTATTACATAAACGCAGGGTGCTACATACATGGCAGTATCATCCCACGTGAACAATCTTACTTTTGACGTTACAGTATTTATAACAATACGTTTGAGAAATGGCGTTCTAAGGAGATCATCTAGTGCTTGATTGCGACTTGGCAAAAAGACAAAAATAAAAAAAAAAGAATTACTTACAGACAGAAAACAAATGATCGAAAAAGAAGTAATAAAAGTAATTATGAGAACGCTTATATGTTAGAAAAAAGAAAAAAAAGTAATTATAAAATATAAATAAACAAAGAACAACGTTGCAACTCCTTAAATTCTTGATTCCTATATTACACACCCTCTGTAGAGCGTTAATTATACGTACAGTAAAAGGCATTCGAAACAAAACAATTAACGAATAACAACGACCGTTTTGTCGTTTCTTCGTGTCTTTATCTTCGATCAAATCATTGGATTGAACAATGTTAAACGTTTGAGTTTCACTTGTCCTCCTCAGTATGCCTTTCCCATTATCTCTGCCTGCACGTCTTTCGCAATCTGACTGCTCCGTTGGTCGTTGGTCGTCCGAGGTCTTAAGGTTACGACGACAGTTTTATACATGAAGAAGACTGGGCGGGCGGAGTGGTTGACAACAACCCCATGGGAATAGCCACGTGGCTCAGCACCTTGGTGAAAATTTAGGATTCGTGGGACCGTGAATGTAACTTCTCAGCTCTTTTGGCGGCTCCGAAGCGAAGTCGGATGCTGTGTCCACGTCTGACTTTCGGCAGATTATCATTCTGATGTCTGTGTGCAAATACACTTTTCCAGATTTACCCGACATAAATCTGAAAACACATTTAATTTATTTAAGTTATAATAAAATTAGATATAATAGAGTTTAATAAGAGTCCCTTATTCCGTTTTTGTTTTTACTATAAAAAAAGTACTCTCTGCAGGCTCTATAATAAATAAAACATAGGTATGGATATATAAATCACTCCTTTGTTGTATACTAGTGAGCAAAGATCTCATGGTGGCAACACTTTATTAAATATTGGGTATCTTGCAATAAATACTATTAGATAAATTGAAAAAAAAAACAACAACAAAAGAACTAAGTACGCACCTAAGGTGAATGAGGTAGCGCAATGTCTTGTCACGCAACGTTCTCTGACGTAAAAAAGTGTGAGATCGTGGAGGCATGTCGGACAAATCATAACGTACTACAAACATTTTGACGACGGTGCCCAAAGGATTTGATAGAGTCACTTGTATGGTACCACTTCGCGGCACTTGATAACCTTTCTTCCCTAAATTTATATGAGCCTGCAATGTTCATATATTTAGATTAATATACAAATAATTAATTAATTTAGATCGCTAACGATTTTTTAATTGTCAATTTTTTTATTATTAGATTTTGCTATTAAAAAATTTGTGCTAATTTGTATGATTGTCTAAGCACCTATGAAACCGTTAATTTCTACAACTTCAGATTTTACTGCCAGTCAGTATTTTAGATAGAAAATATCTGTCACAGGCTGATAGAACAGTCAAGCTATTAGTTATAGATTGTCAGTTGATTGCCGGCAATTAGATTAACATCATCAAATTATCATCGTTTTGCTAAATAAGGCACTCAATAACAATTTCCTAACAAATTTACAAACATAATTAACAGCCTGACAGTTATCTGATAACTGAAAAAAAATTGTTATTTGAAAAATGTCATATGTGCAATAAGTTTTCAATATATTTTCATTAACAAATTCAATGATGAAAATTTGTTGATTATATAACTTTTGTTTCCAAGAAAATCACAAAAAGCGCGAAGTATAGCAAAATTATAATGACAAGTACAAATTTTAAAAATATTTCAAAAACTACTTTCAAAATGAAGGTAAGACGTCTTTTGATTAATTCTCCATTGATGTTGCCAAGAAAAGTAACTACTTTGGTACAGTGACAATGACGGGGTTCGCCTTGCGATTGGTCGAATTAAAACGTGTAATGCTAAATTGATTTATTTAATATATTATATAAATTAGTAATCAGACAGTTTGCAAATGGTTTGTTATAATCTGTAAAATGTTTAATATAATTGTAATAAGAACAAACAAGAATGTAAACATTAATTAACAAATACAAAAAACTGAACTTTTTGATTTAATAACGTTTTTGAATTAATTCTTAGCATTAATTGTTAATAAGATTTTGAAAACTATTTACACATACCTTTTTTTATATTTTCATTTTTATTAGGGCGAAATGTAACTTACAAGATACGGTGATGATACTTTATCGTTATCTCCAAGGGTATAGAAAAACACAGTGACAGGAAGCTTTCGATGCTTTGGGCAGAAGGAACCGCTGGCGCCGATTTCCGCAGTGAAACCGTGAACAGTGGACACCGGTTCTAATCTACCGTTGAGTGCAGATTCTTCGAAGCTGCCTAAAAGAGCGTGGCTCGTTGGCCTATTGCGTGACGAAGATCGTCTGCGGATGACGTCTTCGTTATCACAGACATTTTCGGCTTCCTTATCAGTCTCCTCCAGGGACACTGCTCCAGGGCTTGGCGGAGTGTTCAATTCGAAAAGTGCGCTATTGTGAAAAGAAAGAAATCATTATAATAATAGTTTACAATTTCAGAATAAAATAAAATAATCTTCCTTTAAAGTATATTTCTTTAGAGCAAAATCTAATTGAAGAATTTTCAAAATCTTTAAAACGTATGGTATTGATATTTTATCGTACAAACCTCATTATGTTAATGTTCGAATTAAATGAAAACTGCATAAAAAATTATGAGACTTTTTTAAACAAATATAGTTTTACAATTCATCCCAATTGAGTTAAGTAAATATGTCAAGAAGTACTTAAAATTGTTTATTATTATTTATAAAACGTATGTACTTTATTCTCACAGTACATTGCTCTTAAAGTGTCATTAGCCTGATATTGTTTATGTTTTATTATATAAATGCTACTTTATGATAATAAATTAAATGATCACTTTTTTGTTCATATTATTTTCTTAATTGGATTGCAATGTCAACGTTGACTGAAAATTAGCATTATTTTGTTTATCACTGTAAATTGTTTTTCTTCGAATGACATAACAATAAATGATATCACAATTTCAAATTGTTTTTGTATTGTTTCAATTGTTACTAATTATTTATTTGCCTACCTTCTCTTAGATGAAACACTATTCAAACTGCTATCAAAGTCAAAACAGCAACTGCCTCGCCTGAGAGGAGCAGGACTGGACGTGAGCGGTAATCCTGTTCTACTGTGAAAGACCATAGAGGCCGCATTCTCGAGTGACCGTCGAAACTGTTCCTGTTCAATAGCCGAGGGCACTCCGCGCTCAATAGTTTCGTCCCCCATATCTGTGTCATCTTCCTGGTCCGTCGTTTTATCCAAAGTTCTTTTCGTTTGATGATTTGACGGTCCTATACAGCGAAGAAAAATTGAAGACAAGTTAAAATAAAACAATAAAAAAATAATCAATTATTAATTTGCATAAAAAACTATTCGTCTGCTCTTAAAATGGTAACTTGTATAAATGAAATGCACGTAAATATATTTCAATTATTTTTGTAAATTAAATATATTAAAGTATAATTAAAAAATCAAAAATCAAAAATATATATTAAAAACATAAAAGAGTTTTAAAAATGTATTTTAAACGTTCTTAGTAATATATCTATATATATATATATATAAATCTATTATGCGTACGTTCAATTTTGGAAGACGCGCCACCGTGAAGAGGCGCCACTCCGTCAATCCTATTATAATCATTGTCTTTGCATTTGTTTCCATAATTTGTACTTTTGTTTCCGAAGCCTTGAGCGCCAGCAATTTCTGAGCTGGAGCTTCGACGTCGTCGTTCTCTCTGAACTGCTGGTTTTCGTTCCTCCTCTCGCTTAAACAGCTGTTTAATTCTCCCAAATTTCTTGTTAATCACCGATGGCAAAAACCCTTCATCTTCATCAGAAGGTTCAGGCGACGCCTCACTCGAGCACGACGACGAGGATGAAAATGATGACAATGAAGCGCGAGGCTTGTCCGGAATCGTCTCAGACTTCTTATCCTCGGTTGTCCTGAGTATTGCGTTGAGTAGTACATCCGCTTTGTTAACCGCATTATGCAGTCTCTCGGGTTGTTTATCCTTTTCGTCATTTCGCGTTCCAATTGACTGTTGACGTTTGCAGCCACGAGGTTGGCCGACGATTTTGCGCCGGCAAGGCAGTTTTGTTTGTAGCACCGCAATCACCTCATCGAATTCGCGCTGGCTCAACTCTAGATTTCGACTGCTCGGACGTGGTTGCTCGTGTTTCTTGCTGTCGTCCGATAGGGCGCCACCAAGCACGCGACCCGGTACTCTAGTAAACCAGTCCAGAAAGCTTTCTTCGCGTATGTTATCTTTTTCATCGGGAAAAGTAAGCTTTGACATGAGCTGGTTGACATCCTTGCGCACGTCTTTCCGGTGTACTGTACAGTTAAGGAAGTTTGTCTGAAGTGAAGTTCCAGGGTCGTTCAGTGGATTAATCACAACGTTCGTCTGTTTTGAATTTTTGAACTGTCGATGTACATTTTCTAATGACTTATTATTATTTTTTGATTGATACCATTTGCCTATGTAGCCATAATCGATTGAATCTAATGGATTGTCCAGCAGAATGATGTCATCTTTGTTCTTGACCTTCGTGTCCCCCTTGTCCAGAGATAGTTTGTAGCGTTTTTCGGTGTTGCCGTCTTCGTGCTCTTCGATGTTTAGTTGTGAACGGAAGCGTTTCTCCAAATTATCAAAGTTGAGATTTCCGAGTTTCTTTGGTTCCTGCGCTTCAGCACGGAGTACTTGGTGTGAATTTTTCACGTCGCGGGTGCTGTTTTCTTGGACCAATGGAAGTGACGATGGTTGGACTACCGGACAGGAGACACTCGGCTCGGCTGGACCACAAGGAAGAGATCGTCGCCGCTTTCGTTCTCCATTTGCGCGAATCGATGGTGATGGAGGACAGCCATCTTCTTCCTCGCAGCGGCAGTGGTGCTTTCCTGGCTTATTGCATGGAGTTTGTAATCGGTCATCTACTAGAGCTGTGGGAATGATATTTTTGTTATTGTGTTGTTTTTGGTATTCGTAATACATAATACAATGGCGTAATAGATTTATTAAAGATAAATTTGTATATGTACATAATTTATCACCAATAAAAATGTACATTTAAAATTTGCTGATTGAAATAAATAGTCTTGATATACATCTGAATTGTGTAACATTGTATAAAATTAAGAAGATTCATTTTTTTATTTTTTTTATTATTCATTATTTTATAATTAATTTTTTTTTATGTTTATATTTTAAGCAATTGGTTCAATTGTTTCAACAGTTTGAATAGTTGGAATTGAAATTGTACAGTGCATGTAATACAGTTCCCTTTTATTTATTAAAAATTTATTTTAATATATATATTCTGAGACGTTGGGCAACAAAGAATTGTTTGATAAGCATTCATTCTTAGAAGCTTTATTTTATTTTTGAGAATTGAGATTTATTAGTGATTGTGAAATAAGAATTTCCCCTAGAGATAATGTAATCAAAATTATGGCCATAGTTATTATCGTGTGATTTATCGGAACATTTTTCTGAGTGAAATATTAGAAATATTTCATTGGAATTATTTCTTTTTCACAAACATCGCTATGAATCATGACAATAAATTGCTATTCAATTAAAGGATGGCGTTTCCTCTGGACCATTTCTACCTTGGAATCAATCATAATTTTAGTATGAGTTATATCGATCGATATTTTTATAAAAATAAGTATTACCGTAAAAACAGTTTTATTAACAATTTTTATTTTCATAATTCAATTAATGAAATTCATGAAGTTTTTCTGCATGAACGTCATGTTTTTATGAAATAAACATTTTTTATTGTTTAAAAAAGTGTAAGGAACAAAGTAAAAAAATTTATTTCTTACTTGGTAAAACGAGGTGTTCAGATTTATTGTGCATTACAGCAGAAATTGGAATATTTTTTGTAGGTGTTAATGCACGTGCGACTTCAATTTCATCTTCTTTTGGTAAATGTTTCGGGCAGTTCATAATTGGTATTTCCTGCATTCTTGGCAAAGCCCATACAGTTACCTGAAAAAAAAAAGATATTTGTAATTTCTATTTTTAAATATCGATTCAACAATTTTTACTTTCATTTTTATTTTTATGTACCGTACATATTATAAAATCATAACAGTTTTAAACCAATTTGGAAGATTTCTTCATCAATTTAACTAACTAGTTAACTTGTTTCCTTTTTATTATTTTCTTGTAATATATTCTATTTATATTTATTTAAAAATAATATTTAATGACAAAACATTTCTATGAAAATTGTTGTAGCATAACTAAAGAAATTCAAAGTGATAAATTGCGGCCTGAAAAAAGAAAACATACTTTAATCGAATTGCCATCTCCAATAGCAGCCAACGGGAAGGTATGCTCGGTAGGAGTTTCTCGAAATTTTCTTAAGTGATCCTCACTGTAAGGTACTACTCGAGTAGCAATATAATTTGGTTTCGTCCCATTGCTGCGGGACCACCAAGCGGCCACTTGGCTGAAGTATAGACGCGACCGGACCGCTTGGTACAAGCCTTGATAGTTCATCGTTTCTTGGTTTCTGCAAAACAAACTTTCTTTTAGTCAACAGGCTTTATTTACTGACACTATTTTTAGCGTTCGTTAAAACTTTTTTAACGAACGACTTTGAGTACTTGATTAAAAAAAAGTTTATCATGTATATAATATACTTCATATATATCATCAACATTCAAAATTATATATACATTATTTTGAATGGTCACAATATATTATACATATATATTATCGTTAGAACATATATAATAATACCAAAAATATATATATAACTATAAATTATACTATATAATTATAAATATTGATATACTATATACGTATAATTGTGTACCATACGTACTTGCTTGGCACGACGCCGATGCACCAGTACTCGAGGACCATCTCCGACGACTGGTGCCACGGGGTCATCGTTGATGACGAGAAAATTGGATCCTTGCATCTGGCCTTCGCCAAGCCGCACGAACAATCGCTGCATAACAGTACCTCGACGCACAAGTACGAGCCAACGGCCACGCGCTCTGCGATGTCGCGAACCAGAATCACGTACCGGTCGCACTGCGAATCATATTTGTTTAGTTACTCATTGCGAATGTCACTCGACGAGGTACTGTCCAAACTGGAACTTGACCCTGTGTCGTTAAATGGAGCTCAAACGGATTTCCCATTTTTTCCCCTCCTTTTTCCGGCTATCTATGCCAGTGTGTTTCGAAGCTTCGTTTCTGGGTCACGAGTTTTGAAAATAGAATTCGACGATTTATCACGTGGCTAGTGAATTCGAAAAAGAAATTCATAGCCACTTTTGCAGCAAAGCTGGGCTTTTCAGTTTGTTAAAAGAGTTGAATTGAATGTATGAGTAATTCTGTATAAATGGATTCCGGGGGACGGAGCGGGGGGGGGGGGGGGTAAAAAACCCCAAGATGTGTTCTTAATACACACCGGGGGCGCCCGCCGATGGCAAGTGGGGGGGCCCGGGTGGTGGCGGTACTCTCAAAAAAAAAAAGAGTAGTTCAGGATGAGTGGACCGGGGGAAGGTCAGAGAGGCACCGCGTCAGCGTGAACGAGAGACAGTGAGGTCGTGTGAGACTCACAGACGCAGCACAGGTAGACGACT
>JABFOV010004131.1:0-14591 GCA_022817685.1 Aradophagus sp. ZL-2020 | reverse complement strand
AAAAGAAGATCGTAGAGTACGTAACAAGAAGAGTGGTACTGTTGAGACGTATATAAGACAGGTAAAAAGATATCAAGAGGTGACAATAGATTACTAAATAACGGGATATAGTTATATAATAGTTATATTTAGAACAGAAAGGAGAGAAAGAGGAGAAGAGAGGACACGTGGGGGCGGAGAAATGAGAAAAAAGAAAAATTCAAAACAAAAAAAAAAAAAAAAAAAAAAAAAAAAAAAAAAAAAAAAAAAAAAAAAGAACTTGATAGTATTCTATTTAATATTCCACGTAGAAAACCATACCAATTATATAACTATCTGGGTTTCTCTATGGGTAATACTTTGGTCAAATTATACCTCTATGAGAACCTATCTCAGTTCTTGGAAGGTATGGGTTCCAACGTAGAATCCCAAGTAGATTTCTAAGCTTGTGTCAAATTCCTATATACGATTCTGTATGGTTTCTATAAGCCTCACCTGAAGCGACATGTTCTGCGTCTGGACTATAAGATTGTTCGTGTTGTATTGTCCTGGAAAATGCACTGTCGAATTAATTCTGCTGGAAACAGTGCTCAATTGACTGCTTCTTCGGGAATTACCGGGACTGATGGGATCATAGAAACTACCTGGTCCGGTTATTCCTGCAGTGCGGATGGCACTGACTGCGCTGGCCTGGCTACTTCTTCGGCTGCTGAAGTCCGTTGATTTCATGCTGCCGTAGTAGGTGCTCACCGTACAGTTGCTGTCCCGACGAGGTTCACTCAGTGGTTGAAGTCGCATCTGCAAATCTGAGAGACTGGTTTGCCGATTCGCAGGGAAACTTTCCATCTTAAGATCGGTAATGCGTCGGTTCAATTCGCCAATGTTACCACTTTGTGGACCTATTATATTGCGCGCGTTACGCAAACCTGTTGATATAATCTGCGGAACTGCGGCACCTGGTTTTGCACCCAATCGATTTTTCAATCGATTCCGTGATGTAGGTGAAATTTGCGGGTGAGATTCCATCCCACCAACCTTTGAAAGAAAACGCAAATCATAATGTTAAATGGAACATTAGCTATTTCAGATTTTAACATACTCAAACATTTAGTAAACTTCGAAATTCTAATTCTTAGAGAAATTACCATAGCTCGGAGAGCAACTGGAAGATCAGCGATGTCCAAATCCTCGGTCGGTTCCTCGTTCCAAGGTTCTTCAACAATTCCAACAGCATCACCAGAAATCGATCCAATCGCCATATTAGATCCATCATCGGTACAAGCGGCCACGTGCAACGGACTCTGCTGCTGGAGCATGCTTGGAGGACTATTTGCTTCGCTTTCAGATTTAACGCTGGGGCTGGATAGGCTTGGCGTCTTCGGATGATCTTCACTCCGGCTGGGACTGCTATGGCCACCAGCTCCGGCTTCGTCGCTGCCAGCGCCGTCGCCTCCAACTCCAGTACCACCACCTCCATTTCCGCCGCCATTGGCACCGTTGCCATTGCCACCACTACTACTGCCTCCTTTATGCTTTTTGTTCGCATAAAATTCAGCGCCATGAACGGTCTTGACATGTTTTCGCAACGATGATGGATCAGTGTACCTTTTCGTACAACCAGGAGCCTTGCATACGTATGGTTTCTGAAAATATATTTTTATTTTATATGACGTTATTATTAAATAGTTTTGTAATTGTTATTATTATTATCCTTCATTAGACCAATATAGGATGATCCTATATCGAAATCGATCACAGGAATTACTTTACTTCAACAACTACTCTACTTTAATAAAAACGCATTTATGATATGCAAAAGAATTGTGTTACTTTGTAGAACATTAAACTGATTCTAATTCGACTATCATTTAATGAACAAAGTAATTAATCATTCAATTGTTTTATGCTTCACGATATTCAACTTAAACATCAAAAAATGTTTCTTATTTAATAGATAATGTAAACAAATGTTTACTTTTGTTTCAAGATTATTAAACATTAGTCGTCATGAATTTAAAACAATTTAATTCTGTTTTAAATCGTCAAACAATTGATCGTCGCGATTCCGTCTTCATCTGTCATTCAAAGCAACCCACCTCATTCGAATGCGTCCTGTTCTGGTGTTTTGCTCGATCACTGGCATTACTAAACGCCTTGCTGCATCCGGGATATTCGCAGGTGTATGGTTTCTCGCCCGTGTGAGATCTCAAATGCGTCTTCAAGTTCTCGAGCCGCGAATAAGCTTTGAAACAGCCCTCAAACTGCACAAGAAAACAATCAGTAATGAAGTGGGGAAAAGAAAAAGAATATGAAGGAAAAAAAAAAAGAAAAAAAGAGAAGAAAATAAAAAAGAAAGCCTCGTCGGAGTAACGATTTGGAATAATGAATAGTGAGATTATCCGCGTAAGTACTCACCGTGCACTTGTGGGGCTTCTCACCAGTGTGCCTGCGCATATGCACAACCAGCATATATTGGGCTTTAAATGGTTTCTCGTCCCGAGAGCAGTCTTCCCAGCCGCAAACAAAACTTTTCTTGTTCGCGTGAATATGATCGTTGTTGATGTGTTTTACTAAATCATCCTGCAAAGTAAGACGACATGCTGGAATTAGTGAGGAGGCGGGTAGAAAGAGTCGCTTTTCCGTTGTACTTGTTTTGTTGTGCTAGAGCTTTATTGAAATACGCTCGTCTCCCGTGGAGCAACAGGAGCCGATAAGTGTTGGAATGTTTTGCGTACTCACATCGCGAAATACAGTTCGTTGAACTGATTATGCAAGTTTAGTACGCAGGAAATAGATAAAATGAAATGAAATTGATAAAACCATTTTTTGGAGTTTTTATACCGTGGCAATATAAAAGTTGCTCTGATAAAAGTATCTTAATATAAGACATCGGTGTCTTAAATGTAGACACTTGCCGTCTGAAAGATAGTTATGTTTCTTTTTCCGAAATTTAGGTGTCTGAATTTAAAACATTGTCCATACAATTTTTACAGTGTGATTCTTTTTATTAAAAATTGACTTAATATTATATAACAATACAAGGGCGCAAATACAAGTTTATCAAATTATCTATCGGGCGGTAAATCATCAATTACAGGAAAGCACGGGTGGTAAATAACTTGGCGCATGGAATGTATTTACTTACCGCCCGCTCGTCTGTAATTGGCTACTTACCGTTCGATTAATGGGGCTGTAATTTTCATCCAAATCAAAAAAACGGACGGTAAAGTAAAACTTACCGCCCTAGGGCTGCAAGTTTCACTTTACCACCCGCTAGACTTAAATGGTGTAATCCAAGAGCGACTTTACAGCCCAAGGAACGGTCAGTTCGATTTTCGTCCGCTCCCAACGAACGTAACAATTGTAAAAGATCAAATGTAAGTTACCTGAGTAGGAAATTCCAGTCCACAATCTCTCCAATGACAATTGGTCTCGATGAAGTCTCCAGGCTCGTCTCGGAGATCCTCGCTTGGACTGAGACCTTGCGGGTGGTTATTCTGGACGGTCGATGTTGCGGTGGTCGTCGTCGCTGGCTCCTTCTTTACTTTGGTAGACTGCCTCTTCGTGGACGTGTCCGCCTCCGCAGCAATCGAGCGGTTCGACGTCTCAGATGTCTTTCTACATACATCCATATTTTGCTGCAAATAAATTTACATTAAATCATTGATGTTTTTTTTTGTAATCTACCAATTGCTAACATTTTAAAGTAATTAAGGATATTCAAAAAATGTTGAAACTTTAAAGAACAAAAAATTTATGTTTATTTGCGTGCTTAAATGACATGTACACTTTTTTAGAATTTTCGGAAAAAATTTAACGAAAACAACTTTTCATTTTCCTTCCATATCTTCTATTTGCACTTGCAAATGACTTTATATTCCGTTTCAGTTTAAACGTTCAAAAAACCAGTTATAATCGCGCAATAACTTTCTACTTAATTATGAATTTATCAGAAGAAATTACAGCCCTTCGGTTGACCATTTAAATTGAAAATAATTTGCCTATAAATCTCAACGTGAAATGACATGTAATTACGTCTTGATGAGATCGTTCAGCGGGGGCAATAAAATAATTACAAGCCTGTGTTTGTCTATTGGCGAGCCACAAAGCATCATTATGTCGGCGATACCAAGTAATATCTGTCACCGAGCTTCGGTTTATTAACTGCGCTCAAAAGTGTTCTTATTCGTAAAAGATACTTTGGATGAAAAGAATCACTGACGGAAGCTCCACCAATTTAGATTTCATTCTTCATTATTTACATACGAATTGAGTTTCAATCGTATATTTTATATCAAATGAGGTAAACAAGGTAATTCTTTACTGAGTGCAAGTATATATGACGAGTGTTTGGTGCAAATGATATTGTTTCTATGATATAAAAATAAAAAGATATCATTTTTCAGAACTATTTAGCGAGCGGAAAATAGTACTTTTATATTCTGGGACAGAAAAGATTACTTTTCTACTTACAGCGTCGTTTCGTTACTTTAACTTCTGCTTTATAAGGGTGGAAAAGTGCAGATTAACGCCATATCACGAAAAAGCGAACCTTTTCGCCCTAGAGAGAAAAAGTTCCCATTTCCCCCGTCTGGCGGGAAAATGCACATTTCCGCTCTAGGATGGAAAATTGCCCATTTTTACTCAAGAGTAGAAAACAAACAACTCTCATACCACTTAAATAAGCTTAATTGACGATACTTTTTCGTTACATTTTGCAAAAAAAAAAGTATAAACGAATTTAAAACAGATCAGGGAACTAGTGCAACAAACGTTTCATCATTTTAGTTACTCAAACGATATTTTAATCTTTAAAAAAGAACTTTCTGAAACTAATGGCCGTCACATCGAACAGCTCCGTCTTGACGTTTCAGGTCCTCTATGAAATATTGTTTGCAGGCTGCAGTTTCATAATTGAAACGTCAAATATTTAATTGAACGCGATAGCATTTGGGCCGCGTCGAGGACGATCGGCGTTCGATCGGCGGGTTCAACCGTGGCGTCCAGGTACCCGGGCCATATTTCTGTCCGCTCACCTGCAGCGTCCCTTTCGCCCGCTCGGCAACTCCTTCCTCCCATACCTGCGCGGACCCATCGAGGCGGATCTTAACGATAAATCGACCGCGGGAGAAGGCAGAGGAGCGAGCAAGTGAATGGGAGGAAGAAGGAAGGAGGCAAGGAAAAGGAGACGGAACGAGTAAAAAGGAAAACAAAGACAGAAGTAAGAAGAAAGACAAAGAGACAGAGAGAGATCAAGAGACAAAGTTAGAGAGAGATAACGACGGGGGAGGGGGAGAAGAAAGAAAGAAGCACAGGTCGATGCAATCGGATTCGAGACTTTACAGTGTGCAGAAATGTGCCCGGCAGCAGGGGCTTAAAGCCCTCGGATAAATAAACGCAAAAAGGCGGAAAAAAGCGGGGGGAAAAAGTAAGCGGACGGACGTGGTGGGTAAGGGAGGGGGGAGGGCGCTACGAATGTAAATAAATCAGGATGAAAAAAGGCCGAGAAGAAATCGTATGAAGAGTCGGCTGGGGGTGGAAGGTGGGGGCGGAATAATGTGTGCGAGATTGGTTGTAACCCGAGGACCCTGCATAGTAACCTAATACGTTGCTCGCGAGGTGGAGAACTACGAGCGAACTTTCGCGTTCTGCACGTGATAAAGAAACCGTACACTGACCCCCTTAATGCAGAGGGACTGATCATTGAATATTTATTGTTCCTCTTCGTCCTCCGTTTCGCTGTCCCTCCGATCTTCTTGGCCCTTCTTTTTATCCTTTTTTTTCATCCGACTTTTATTGCCGCGACGTATCGAGATTCGTAGGCTTCCCGGCGCGTACGTTAGCCCGAAAGTCATTATCCAGAGGAGATCACCCTGATAGATATATTTATAATGTGTGGATAAAAAATATGTGTCTCGACGGTGTATGCATATTGAAAACAGTCATTCATAGAAGACTTGGTCTAGCCTTAGTCTGGAAAAAACCTGTCGAATTAAAAGTCAGACTCGATTTTTCAATCTTTTTTGAATGAACGTAAAATATTTCAGTTTTACGATAATATTTTTTACCAAAACATTCCCGTAGTGGTGGAACTGATTTAAAAAATATTGGTAGAAATTAAGATACAGTTTTTTTTGTTATATAGTATCTGAAAAATTGAATTTTGGATAAAGGACTTTTAGTTAGCCTATTGCCACAAATTGAAACAAAACATTTACTTAAAACCATCAATATTTCTCTGAACTATTCTCTCTCCGCGGAATGCTCAATGGTCATGGATTTGGAAGTATGATCGACACGTAATCGACTTGCTTCTCATTCCGAACAGGATCGCGATGCGCGCGCAGAACCGCAGCGACGTTTCTTTATTATCGTAAGAAGTCGATTAGCATTAATAATTGAGCGCTGGTAATTATCGTCCTTTAAATCACCGTCTTCATCGGGTGCACTTAAATCACTGTCCTACCCAGCAAAAAGAGCTGTTAATTAATTAGATTCAAATGGAAATCAACAAGTGGCTTAATTAACGGCCGAATAATTTACGCGCTGAAAATTTGTTGAATCGCGATTGCGTTTGGGTTCAACTTTTTTCGTTTATTTTTTGCCTTTCCGAATGGTACGGCTTAAAGATGTGATGTAAATACGATTTCGATTTGAATTCGGCGATAAATTTCGTCACAACCGCAGTTCAGATGACATTGTGAATAGAAAGTATATAATGACGGTACAAACTTACACAATTAAGATATGATAGTTATATTTTTTTCTTCGCTCGAAAATAAAATTATTAATTTTTGAACCGCGATACTGGAATACTTTATTTTCTCGGTTAAATAAATTTCATACTCAAAATGGAAAAAAGAAAAGAAAACGAAAAAGAAAATCAAAAAGAAAAGAAAACACTTGGTTACCAATTTTGAATTTCGAAATTGGTACTAAACCTACAATAATGTTATTTGTATAAAAGCGAAATGAAATGAAAAAAACGTCAACTAATGAAAACGAATCTATTGTTCGATGAATTTCTTTTGGTTTTACGCAAGAAATCAAGTTTTAAAGTAGTTCTTCACAATTGGATTTTTCCGTAGTTTTAACTTATTTTCCAGTTTAGTTCAACCGTATCCAAAACTACCCCTGCTGCAAAAAATTATGTAGGATTCCTACGTAGTAATCCTACGTAGGAAGCATACTTAGGATCCAACGTAGGATTATGGCAGCCTCCTACCTACTATTACTGAATCCCACATAGGAATAATTATATCCAGGAAACCTACGTAGTGTTCAGATCCAGGAATTTCACGTGGGAAATATATAGATATAAGAATCCTATGTAGGATCCTATAATGGCCTCCTACGTAGGATTACTACGTAGGAATCCTTCGTAGTTTTTTGCAGCAGGGACTAAAAGGATTTTGCACCAAACATTATCTTGAAAATTAAATTTTTCGCATTAAATTGAGAAGGATTTAGGTGAAAACTGATCTGTTCCTTTTACTTTTCTCCATGCTTGTCATTTCCATCTAACTGGTTTTCAAATTTTGAAATTTAAATTTCGTCATCCAGTATGACATCATTTCAATAGAGGTGAAATAATATTTGATAACTTAATTTCCGCAAACTACTATCTGTAACACCTATAACTTTCCATCGATTTAATGTTTGTATAAAATAGAAAATATAATACCTCATTTTTGAGTGGAACATTGGCATGGTTGCCAATCGCGGTGCTCGCCGTGGAATGTGGTGACATCGGGTACAGTTGCGTGTGCGGCGAGATGTTATGACTGTGAGGATGCACGTGAGTATGCGAATGTGAATGCGTGTGTGAATGGGGGTGTTGGGGTTGAGTTTGGGGTGGAGGTGGGGGTGGGTGTGGAGATTGCAAAGGGTGAGGCAAAAGAGCTACAGCACTTCGCAGAAGATGACTGTGAAGTTGCTGTAGATGTGGCGCCATTCCTGCATGGACTCCAAGAGCTGGACTCATCGCTAAAAAATACAGATAATAATTATTAATAACAAATGCCAAAAATGTTTTCAATCACTCATTCAAGCATTAATTTCGTCATTTAAAAATACTATAGTATAATAATAGGAAGCAATAAATGTTAAGTTGGTAGCATAATTTTTAAGTTAGGGTTACCAACATAAATTTTTTATGTTGGTAAATCGAAGTAAAAATTATTTTTGAGAAAATGTTTATCCTATTATACAGTGAAAAAAATATCTTTTGAAAATTACACTATACGTATCGTAAAATTAAACGATCAATGTTGGTAAACGACAATGCAGTGATAAATTTTTAATAAACCATTTTAAACAAACAGTTTGTAAGTATCCGGCGTTTCGCAGTATTCAATTTACTGCGTGCCACGTTTGTTTACACAATCTGAATACAAAGCCATCAATCATCGCGATTAATAATTAATATCGCATGTCTTATTATCTTAAACCATTTATTGCGTGTTGTAACAGACGCCAACGACACGAAATGTAAATCGAATTTCTCCGATAAACGGCTTGTCAATTCAGGCGGAAAACATCGCCGAAGGTCGTGGTCCTAAAAATAGCTTCGATTTAGGAAGTTCGTCCGGGAGATTTGACACGTGTTAACAAAAGTCGTACGATCTGTCGTCATCGAGTCGATTAGAATATCAATTGAAGACTCGGATCGAATAACCAAACTCGCCGACACTTCTGCGCATTTCAACGCCACTGAAATTTCGCGCGCGAACTTTCACTATCGAAATTTGCGGCAGTGTTGCCAGATTGCACCTTAATTATGGAAACGTATTCATGTGTTCAACGAACGATCGAAAAACAATCTGGTAACAAGAGTGTACCATAATTATATCATAATATGGCACACGCGATTTGTACATTAAGGTGATTCTTCGAGTCTTTATTACTAGACTAGGGTGTTTTTGAATAATATTGTTAATTTTAACAATTTTTTAAAATAAACATAATCCAACAATTGTATCACTCTGGGAGAATGATTTTTAGTTTATAAAAATTAATTCTTTTCTTTTGTACGAATGTAGAAATTGCCAAAACTTTTGAGGTGAACAAAAATGCTTTGGCAGTTTTACAGCCCACAATTGTTTAATTGCAATTTAAACCGCTCGAATCATTCTCCCATTGTCGAACATTGGCTGGATTATGATTAAAAGTTTTAATTTCATCATTTGAAATTAAAATTTGAAAAGACACTAACTCCGTGACACCAATCATGAGGAATCACCTTAATATATATGGCAACTCTGGTTTACGCACGATTTTTCAGTTTCGTTGCGCAGAATCGTCAAACGCAATTCCAAGTCTGATTATTCGAACCACCTTTTCCTCGAGGACAAAGTCATTCTTTAAAGTAATGAACCGAACGAAATTTCTATGTCGTTTCAGAAGAGATATATTGTAAAAAGTAACAAATGGAATAGATATTCGATTACTGTAAAAAAAGTTTTGAATTGAATTAAACTGGATGACAAGGTTTGAATTTCAAAATTGGCGCCAAAACCATGGCATGGGAAAATAGAAGAAAAGGGGATAAAATAACGTCGAAAAAAGCCTTTTTCAAAAATCTTCCGTTCCAATTATCCCCGCATTGTAAATCACCGATTGTTAACTATTTTTGCAGCTCGTTTATTTCGTCTTCCCGTTTGCAGGAGCTTATCGTGACATTTTATGCTAATGTATTCACGAGCCACCGGTCTATTAAGGCAATGCCAAAAGTGGCGATGAAAAAAAGGATGGGAAAAAAAACAGAAGAAGAAGAAGAAAGGAAGAAAAACGAAGCGCTGATCAACGCGACAAGCGTAATTAAGACATATTCATCGACGCGCGGGAACCATGATTGTGCGCGAGGCGAGGATCGACAGTGGGCTGCGGCGAGGTGATTGTGCACAGTAGCGAGCGCGAGTAATGAGAATCCGTAACGTCGACGACAAGTGGTTGACGGCCGATGCCTCGAGCCACGCATCAAGCAAGCTGCAAAGCGAGCTACCAGCCGTCAAGTCGGTTTGTCTTGTCCAATTTGTAGGCAGCATTTTTCATCGCGAGCCGCGTTTCAGCGTGCGCGCCGCGCCAAACTGCGCGACGAGAAGAAATTCTAGCGACGTTGACAAGACTGCTTAGTACACGGAAAGAAAAATTTTAGGATAATCTGTTTGGAAATTCATTACAAATTACTAGACTGATTTATTAAAGCGGGAACAAGCCACAAATGTTTTGCTTTTTACTAGACCGTCTAGTAAATTTTTAAAAATCTTATAAAATATTTAGTCACTTTGAACATCCTGGAGTACCGTTCTTTTTTTTTGCTTTTTGTTGTATTTGACGAAATTACTTTGTGTTGAAAAATCCAATGCTCCATCATTCGAGATTTGAACGCCGGCCTCCGACGTGACAGTCCAACTGGTATCCCCCCCCCTCTCCCTGCCATTAGTCCTTGCTCAAAGCACCCATATTTTACCAACTTTTCTTCTTCATAATAACGTTTACAATTTTAACTAGACTGGTCCTTCAATTCCTCAGTGACGTATAATAATACCTTCTTCACCAAGTACTATGTATCGTCCATCCTTTTTTTCATTTAAACTGATCTTCGGACAAAACGCCTCACAGACCCCGAGACCGAATAATTCTGATTTCTCAACTTGAATTAATTTAATCGGCAATCTACAAAATGTGTAACTTTACGATTACAATTTTTCCTTTTTTTTTTAAAATAGAAAAGAACGATTTTTGTCGGAAAACCACATTGTGGGTTAACTTTTATTACTCGCAGATAACAAGTATCGATAGCATAAAAGTATAATTTGCTAAACGGACGATATTTCCTGTCCGCATTAAGTATACCGGCAATAATCCGTGATCGGCGTTTTAAACGACTGTCATGTAACGCGACGACGTGACGCCAAAGGCACAATCATTTTGCAAGTGCGTCCGGCTCCACACTAATAGCCGGTTGGCTACGCGTGATCGTTTATTACGGGCAAATGTGGAAATAATACGTTGCCCCTGCTTTCCATAAGTCCGATCAACGTCTCTATAAAGCGCGGCCTGGATTACTTCGCAAGCGCGTCTGTTTAATTTAACACGAACGGACACTTACCCGCCGAAAGGTGGCCGTAGCTGCCACTGGCGCTGCTGCTTCGGGAGCCATTGACAATCGAGGCCAGGCTATTCGGACTGAATCTAATCATACTGTCAATGTCAAAACGATCCGAATACGGCGAGCTGCTGAGTGCGCGCTTGCGGCCGGCCCTTATCGTCGACGTCCGAGGACTTCCAACTCTTGAACCTGCAAGCAAAAATGTAATCGACTTTTATCGAAAGAAAGACTTTTTACACGCGAAAGGATAACTTTGAAATTTTCCAGGTTCAAATTGATTAGCAGTCAACAGAGTACCGTCTAGACTGTAACTATTACAGTCTGGAATGTTTCTATTGAGCTTGGACTGTATTTATTATAGTCTGGGATGTACCTATTACAGTCTGGACTGTACCTATTACAGTCTGGACTGTACCTATTACAGTCTAGATTGTACCTATCACAGTCTGGATTGTACCTATTACAGTCTGGAATCTACCTATTACAGTCTGGCATCTACCTATTACAGTCTGAACTGTACCTATTCTAGTCTGGACTGTACTTATTACAGTCTGGATTGTACCTATTACAGTCTGGAATCTACCTATTATAGTCTGGACTGTACCTATTACAGTCTGGACTGTACTTATTACAAGATAGAATGTATCTATTACAGTCTAGCCTGTCCATATTACAGTCTAAAACAGAAACTTTTTGCTTTTGTCCATTTGACTGTACAGTCTAGACTGTACACTTTACACTCTACCCTGCGTGTAATGCAGTATTAATTTTAAGCCACTTGAGTATACAGTACAGACTGTAACCGTTATATTCTAGACTGTATGTATTACAAGTCCAAAGTTGAAACTGTTTACTTTAGCCATTTAACTCTAAAGTTTAGACTGCAACTGTTACAGTATGGACTGTACTAATTACAATCTGAAACGGCAACCTTTTACTTTTGATTATTCAACTGTGCAATCTGTACTATAACCATTACAACCTGCGGCAACAATTACTTTTATCTATTTAATTATGCAGTTTAGACTGTTATAGTTACAGTTTAGACTGTGGTTTATTTTTTTACTTATCTATTTAATAGTATTGATCAATGTAAAATCGTATCAAATCAATTAATCAATGAAATAAAAAAAGGCGAAAATTGACGTTAAATTTAATATGGTAATTTTTATTATAAAATGAGCTGCAATTTTAAACTCCGATAAAAGCAAGACTGTAAAAGTCACTGAATTTGATTACTCGGATGTCGCCGAGATTATGGTGCGCGAATCGATGGTGGTTTTTGCGGTAAACTTAAAGGAGCAACGCTTCCTATATTACATCGTTAGGTTGCGGTCTCGGGCAAATTGCCACTAAAACGTTCAGCCGCAGTGCTCCGGTTCGCTTTTGTTGTCTCGTTTGTTCGATAAAATGACGCGTTGCGTGTATTGAACGTACGTCTCCAGACGCTCTGCGTATCGTTGGTGCTCAACTTTTTTGCGCGCCAATGAAATCGACCTCAATCGAGGTCTTCTGTTTCGAAGCATTCCATTAATTTGTAACGTTTCACTTCGTGCAAATTACGCGAGCGATTCAACTTCAAAGATTGCACAATTTGTTGTCGAACCAGTCGTGCGTGTAAAGGATTTTGATATTTCTTTCGTAAACGGTTGTTTGGAAAGATCAACAACTGGTTTTGGGAAACTGAATTTAGAGCGATCATCGAAATAATTTGGTGGTTTTAAATTGTAAGAATTTTGGAAAAACGTATACTTAGTGTCTTAAGAGGATGCCATATTCAGAAATTGCAGCAGATTCCTGTAGTATCCACATTTAATTTTTTTGTACAATAAAATAATTAAAATTGAGATTAAAATTAAAATAAATTGATTATTTCCTAAATTTTCTTTAATTTAATGTAAAATAGTTATTTCACAAGATAAAATTTTTAAAAATCCAATTTTAAATAAAATTTAAAATTGTTTTCATTTTTAAACGCCATTTTGGTGCCACTTTCAAAATTCAAACTTTGTCATGTAGTGTTCGTTCATTAATTCAAAACTTGAATTTAGTATTTTCAGAATTATGTTATCCTTTAAAACTTCCCATTGCAAAATGTTTAAAACAATAATAATTATAATAAAAAATTTTGTAATTTTGAAATTAAATTACCGTATAAACCATCACCAAAATAAATTATTTATTTTTTTTTCAAAAAATCTCTTTAACGTATTAAATTATTAAAAAAAATCAATAAAAACTGATTTAATATCTTTGTAACACATAATCTTTTAGTTCGACTTTAAAAAGAAAAAATTTTACTGAAAAAAGTGACAAAAATAAGAATAAAATAAAAAGGACGTGTTTCTTCATTGCACTTGTTCGCCATTCACTTAGAACCCCACAACATACTAATAGTCTCCCGTGCGCATGACTGAACTTCCTAAAATCATGCAAAGTATAAGATTACTTCTGCAATTCGGTTCATCTTTCGCCTCGGCCGCTCGCAAATTTACGTCAGATATCGAATTTGAGATGCTTTCCAAACGACCGGTCCCTCTTAAAAAAGATACCACGAGTTTATCAGTCGAGCTCGGCGTTTAAAAAACGGTTACCCGTGCCTTAATCTTCCCTTTTTTTTTTCTATATTTCGTTTTGCTCGGTATTCGAAAAGTGCAATAAAATGCGGTAGAAAATGGCGCGGGTGAGGGAAGTTAATTAACATTCCATTATTGAAACTCGTGCACTCGAACGGTGTATATTTAACTAACCATTGGAAGTAGTAACTATTAACATTTGTGTGATAAAAAGTGAAAAAAGAGGGAGAGGGAATGAAGGTGGAGTGAAAAAGAAGGAGGAAGAAAAAAATGTTCGCCAGCAGCATCCTCGAGTGCACCGACTCGATCGAACATGGGATTGAGACATGTAAATTGGTACGATCGCCAAGTCTGATCGGCACGACGGACCGGCGTGATTCTCGAACGGCCGTGCATTCCGAAAACGTACAGGTACATTCAAAAGAGTGATAATATCTCAGGGAAGCAACCGTGATCAATTTTCAAGCCGTACGCTCATTCGATCGCTCAGTTAATACATTATTATTCAAAGTGGGATGAAATTATAAACATTAATAAACAAAGTACGTTTTGGACTTATTTTCTTTACATGTTGACAACTGGATAAATCTTGTCTACATTCAGGTGGATATCACACTAAATGATCAAGTTTAAATTTTGAATTTGGCGCCAAAACTACGACATTGTTAGTCAGATGAAAATGATGTATTGTAATAAAAAAAAAACTATTTAAAAGGGTCAGTTTTTTGTTGAATTTTCTCTAGTAGAATGCAGACAATCCATTTCAGAGACTAAATACCGGTATGAAAATACCGGCAGGTACCGGTATTTTATAACCTTATTTAGTCTATATCGGTAATTACCTTTATATAGTAGTTACCGGTATTAACTAGTACCGATATTTTCAAAAATTCCGGTCTTTACCGGTATTTTTTATTAAATAT
>JABFOV010004130.1:0-14594 GCA_022817685.1 Aradophagus sp. ZL-2020 | reverse complement strand
GTTTAAGAATGTAACGTGTTACTGTATCTTATACTTGATCTTAAAAAATGTAACACGTTACAGTTAAATTACTTGCTTTCAAGAGTAACGCGTTACCGTTACCTTTACTTTCACGTAGTGTTTTGCAAAAAAATGTAACACGGTATTGTTTTGTTACTTATTTTCAAGAGTAACGCGTTACATGAGTTACAAACATCGAAAAAAAATGGAAGCACATATTATGAGAATCGTCGCAATACGTATATCTATAAATGAAGATTTACACGTCATAAGACGCCTTGCAATAGGTACAAATGAACCAGGCATAAGAAATTATTATATTAAGATGTAACGCGTTACCGTTAAGTTAGATACTTTCAGAAATAACACGTTACGGTTACATGATGTTCAAAATGAGTCGCGTTACTGTTACCTTTACTTGTTGTTAAAAAAATGTAACACATTACCGTTACGTTAATTTGTTTTGAAAAGTAATATGTTACCGTTACTTAATGTTAAAAAGTGTAACGCGTTACAGTTCCCTTTACTTGCTTTTAACTGTAACGCATTATTATTATCGTTATTTATGAAAAAAGTTTTTTAGGTAACGGTTCCGTTATATAATATATATGAGAAATATATATGTACATAAGAACTTTTACACTATGACAGAGATAGATATCGCAATACAAACTGATAACAAAATCTATTTAAATCAACAAAATTTTGATAGAACCAACCGAATTTCAGAGTTGATATTTGATTAGTGAAATATTTGGTCAAATCAACCAAATCTTTTTTCTCAGTGGAAATATATAAGAGCGACTGTATGTTCATGAAAACTTTTATATTTGAGTTTTACACATGTTTAATTCATAGTTTTCATATTTCCCGTTCCCCTGCTTTTTTCCCCGATATTATAACTCATGACATCCGTCGCGTGGCGAACTTCACAAACACATTAAAATAACGCAAAAGGAGGGGTCCAACTCGCATGGACTTTTATTCGTGCAACCTTTCGAGTAGAATGACTTTATTCTAAACTTTATTCAAATAAAAAAACAAAATTTTAAAACAGCTTCGCAGTTTGTTACTTCTTGTTTATATTGTTTTTCTTTTTCTTTTGTTTTGATTCTGCTTTATTTTTTTCCATTTTTTCTTTGTTTGTGACATGAGTTGTGTAATTACGTGATCGCAACGAAATTGAAATCATGTAAAGCTTTTTCCGTAATTCAAAAGCGCTCAGAGTTGTAAACTCTTGCATTTTAAAAGCGCATGCAATTACAATCGAAAATTGCGCGAGCACGTGAAAAATATGTTTTTCCCCGTATGCGAGAGATAACGTATGCAAGTTTAATTAAAAGCTTATTAAACTCCGCGTTGCGTTTAGAATGTTGTACCAGTTACGTACCGCGGATTGATGCACTCTTGAAAATGGTTTATTTTGGATGGATGAGTGTCTTGTACATCGAAGGTGGCTTTGTTGAACGTGAAAGCTTTTGGTATGAAACGTAATGTAGCAATTAATGTTCACATGTATGTATAATTGATAAGAGTTAAATTGAATATACGTTATCGTAAGAAATATGTATTAAAATAAATGAAAATAAATAAAAATAAATTATACTTGTATGATATAATTCAATATAATTTATAATATTTTAATAATAATAAATAAAATGGTAATAAATTTTGCATTAATGGTTACGACTATTCATATACTTTACTGAACTAAAACTTAATCGCTTTCAAGTTACTAAATTGTTCGTCGTAACTAGCAAAAACTGTCTTGTCAACCTAACAAAATTTGAATCGACAGAGTTATTTAATTAAAGACCGGTGAACGTAAATATATTTTGCATACTCGAGAAATTGTACCGTTGCTTTAGCGAACTCAATTTAACGAAATTACTATTGTCAATTTCAATATACCATTCCTTTGCGTGTGTATAATCGATAAATGTGTAGCTGTCAAACGTTTGTATTAGAATTGACACATTTAGTAGTTCCTAAGATTTTTGCTTACTAAATAATATTGTATGAAACATTAATAAATTGAGATGAAAGATTGAGTAAATGAGACGAAAATTATTTAATACAGTAGACGAAAAAATGCAGAGAAAATTGTGAAAATGAAAAGACAGAAAATTTATTTTTTACTTTATTGACGTCTAATCGTAGACTTTTACTGGGTAGTTATGAAATATTTAATCATTAAAAAACACATAATAAGCATTTTCCTACATTGCCGTCGTTAGCACAGTTTGTCAAGCACCTTTTAGTTGTTAAATTAATTGAATAAAAATATAAATATTTTTTTCAGTTCATCATGCTTAGTCTTTAATATACAATAATATATTATAAAATAAAACATTGTGACAATGATTGTTTGACAATAAAGTCATTATCTCTTGCAAAGCGCGCGCGATTTAAACTGGTCTTATGCTACTATAAATTTATATATTTGTTAATTAATATATTTAAATCAAAATATCACCAACATTTTGAAATCGATATAAAAATATACTTTACTTCTTCTGAAACTATTAATAGTATGAATCACAAGAAGATTTTGACATTAAAACTTCAAACGGACAACGGCGCAAATTAGTTTGTTTTAAATCATTTTTCACCTTTTTTTTCACCTTAAAATTGAGAATAAAAATGAATAGAACACATCGATTTTCTCATGAATTTTCTTTAATTTAATATGAAACAATTTCTTTTTCATATAATATTTTGTACGAATAACTTCCCGTAGTTTTTGATATGGTTGAACTAACTTTAAAAATATAGGTAAAATCTACGGGAACGATTTTTCGCAAAATCTTGTTTGAATAATTCATTTCTTAGCTTATAATTAAAGGAAATTTATCAAAAAGATCACTTGTTCTAATCGTTTTCCATTTTCATGTTCCATTTTCCTACAGCTGGAAATATTATAATTTTGGCGCCAATTTTCAAATTCAAATTTTGCCATCCAGTACGATATCCACTTCCATTCACTCATTCGAATTTCACTAAATTCATCACACTAAGGTATAAATGTCCCTATAAAAAAGAGTACCAAAGGTGCGAAAAATCGAACAAAAACGGAAACAAAATAAAAAAAAGAAACAATAAAACAAAATTTCTTTTTGATTAACAAGCGCGTTTTTTCAAAGGCAAGCGAAAGAGGCAAAGGGATGAAAGGCAGGCCGCGTGGCATTCAAACCGTATTGTCGTTGATTTTTCGCGGAGACAAGTGGCAACGATGTGCAACAGGTCTGGCATGAAAAGATCTTAGCGTAAATTCAAGTTGGACCGCGCTGTCCGATTGCGCGCCAGCTTGGGATCAATGCTTCCCGCCTTACCCCCCTCCTCCTTTCCCTGGCGTGACTTTAATTCCTTTTATTCCTTTTACATTCGTAGCCGTCTTTCGTCAAGAGAAAACGTCTTCGAGCGCAATTTGCTTGTCGAATAATTAGTTCGCAAGTTAGTTCGATCGACTTTTCATTGTGAAAGCTAGTGCGACCGATACTGTTGCGTCGCTGAGAGTTAGTTACAAGGCTACAAATGTTCGAGTAACAAATAGCTGGATCGTTCATTCGTTTGTACAATTTTCGCCGTTTTGTAATGATTGATTTGTCTTGGCTTCCTTATTGTCCATTTTTTATTTCCTTATGGTTTCCTTATTTTCTAAATTGAAAAGACTAAAGGTTATTAATTTTTTTCTGTAATAATTTCTGTAGTAATTTTGAAATAATTTTTTTTTTTACTATCTAGTTGCAGAGAAATTAACAAATAATTAAGACTTGTTTCGAAGGCAATTTATTGATCGTATATGAAATTGTGACAACGTTGGAAAGCCCGCAAAATTAAAATTTTTATGACAATGAGTGATTTTGTCTGAAAGTAAGATTAAGGTATGTGATGATATAAATTTTTGTGATGATTAAATTTTTTTTCTTTGAGAAAAATATTTGACGTTAATTTTGAAAGTTTAAATCGCGTAAATATTTCCACGTTCATATGTAGCTAATGCTAATAATAATTATTGGCATTTCTTCTCGATAGATTTTGCTTTTTTCAAGTTTTCCTTTTGAATTGTACAACGCGACGCGATTCAATATCCTCAATTTTACGAAACTAGTGTCGTTGATTTTATGTTCTCTATATTCAATAGTGGAAGTATATAGTTTATGAAAAATCGAATTTTATATTTTGCATTGCATCAAATCAATCAATGAAATTTTAATATAGCACCATCCATGTACTAAATATTACTATTTAATTTTCTCATTACTAGAAAGAATATATAAAAATAGTGAAGCGGTTTTTCGCCCCGAATTTAAAATTTTAATTTTAAAACAATTTCGAAAATAAAAGGTTACACCTTAAATATATTTTCAAGCTTTTAAAAACGAAATAGTTAATTATTATTTATTATCCTTTTTTTTGGGGATAAAACATTCAAACATTTCGATTCAAAATTAATCAAATTTGAAACTCATTGCAAAGAAAACAGTTGAAAACTGTTATTTCATCAGAAAAAAATGTTAGCAGCTGCGCGAAAATAAGTTGTTTACTTTGAATGAATTCTCAAAGCAAACGAACGAGTCTTAATTTGCGAAAAAGTGATGGTCGGATTGTGGACGGAAGGAAGTACGAGACGTCGATTGTACGCCACGAAATCGACTTTGGCAAAGCCACCGCGAGGGACGAAAGGAAGTTTAGTCGAAAACTAAATGTAAAATGTGTGTTCGGCACGAAACGTGCTTGAAAAACGAAAAAAAAAGAAACCTAAGAAACAGAATTTAGGGACAGAAGGAAGAGAAATGGAAGAACGAAGATGCGAAATAAAAAAGAAATGAGAAAAAAAGAAAATAGAATCGTGTCGGTCGGATCTTACAAATCCAACGAGGGATTGCGACATTTTCGTATTCCGTCGGTCTTTCGGATAATAAGGTTACGGCATTGAATTTCGCATTTCATTTGCGGCCGAAATTGTCGGCAACTTTTGTTTGTCGCTTAGCGGGCGATCGCGGGTAAATAAGAATTTGCATCGCGCACGACAATTCATATGCAATACCATGGCGATGAAAAATGCAAAGCCAAAAGCGGTCGATACATTTTTTGGCTCTCGGAAGAGGCGGCTGAAAAATTAATGCCAGGCCGTTATGACCCTCGATTCATCACTCGTAACAGCGATAAGAATCTAAGTCGCAAAAAATCGAAGGTACGTGAAACGTTACGGCGGATGAAACTGCTGTTCGTACCACTTGGAAAATCGTTTTCGGCACCGATCGGCCTTCTTTTTGCTTTCTTTTCGTCATCGAAGAAATGGGAGTTAATAAAGGCGGTCGTACAATGAAAATTAAAGCAACTTTTTTTCTACCTCCGAACAAAGTCGTCGATTCCGCGCGAACTTGGCGAAATTAAATGTAAATATCCGCGCGCTTTTACAGAGACAAACAACTGCCTTGATACTGAAGATATTACTCGGAATATTAAAAGTACAAGACTGCTAGACAAACGGCGCTGGAAAGGAATAATGTTTTAATTAAGTCAGCCGGTTATTTATTTATTTATTTTTTTTTTTTATTTCCAAGGTGTATTAAATAACTTTATACACACGTATTTCTTGTTAATTTTAAACAAACAGTTGTTGACATTGGTATTACATAAAAAAAATATTATGCAAAAACAAAAGCTTTTAATTAATAAGATGTCGATTACGCAACGGTAAAAAATTTATTGCAACCGATTTTCAAAGTGTTTGACATTTTTTTCTGCAAAATTGTTTGTATCAAAAATTGATTAGGATTATAGTTACCGAATTTTCTTTTGAAACTGAAGATTCATCTACGGTGTCAAATAAAATATTATTTCGCTTAAAAATAACCTTTTAAAAGAATGCCATACTTAATGTCGAAATTTGAATTATCAAGTTGGCGCCAAAACCATAATAATGGTGGATGTAAATAATGTGTAAAAACGAAAAACTGTAATAAATATCATCTATTTACAAGTAAAGGAATACATTTCTTAGATGATGTTTCACGGGAAATGTTTCTGTAGTTTTAACCTACATTGTAGGTTAATTTAACCGCGTCAAACACTAAGAGAAATTTCGCTCACTAAACAATGTCTACGAAGTTAAGTTTTTCACTTTTTTACATCGAATTAAATAAAAAGAAAAAAAAGTAGGACAGAACTACCTGAATATTAATTTCAGTTGAATGTATTTATTTATTTAAAAGTAAAAATTTTCTTGAACATCGGTAATACAGGGATCTGTCTTACTTTTTAAACATGACATCCTCTTAACAGAAAATAAATGTTGATAATGGAAACAGACATTTCATAGTTCATATGTATGTGTGGAACTAAAAATGATATAAAAAGAGCATCGTACGAGAAGGAATTGGAGTTTTCGCGTCATATCGATCACAATGCAACATCGACGGAATATGGGCGCTCCATTAATAATAATACATACGATATACTTGGAGCAATGGACGACTCGATTTCGGGAACAGCGAACGTCGCTCAATATATTTTTCATTGCAGCGTGTTTTACGATCTATAACGCTAGCAATTTTGTTTTACAAGCGAAATCGTACTTTTTTTGCCAACGAATTTTTCGCGATACGGCTATCGTTGAACCGTACTACCCCCTCCCCCCACCCTCGCTCGCTATCGTGCATTAATTTCAACTGCGCGTATACGCAGTAAAAGTCCAATGCATATCGGTGACCATTTTTTTTTTTTTTTTTTTTGACAACGCAGACCACTAACATTTAGCAGGCAAAAATTTTGCAAATTGTTAAACACAAAGCCGGGTCCTTTACATCGAGATTATTTTATGACGTCCAGTCGCTGTTTTAACGACGAATTTATTCGCATCTGAAAGTATTTATTTCCGACGAATTATTCGATAACATTTACTGGCGTTGTATCAATAAACACGCTTGATTTGTTTAAAAGCCGTGTCTTATAGATACATTTATGTATATATGTGTATATACACATATGTGTGTGTGTTTTTTTTTTCAATGCACGGGGTGCCATTTCATTTTGAATGTAGTTGATACTGAATGTTCATTTATTTATTTTTTTTTGTTTCGTTTTCAATATTTTTCGGGGATTGCATATAGAGAAAGTAAATAAAGAATAATAGATCGTATTGAAACGTGTATAAGGCATGTAAATTCTAACATTTTCATGAAAATATGGGTCAACGTTCTCTGTGTGAGATAAGGAACAACAAGTTTTCGTGCATTGGATTCATTTTAAAAGCAAGTCACTGAATGATGAGGTTTGAATTTCAAAGTTGGCGCCAAAACCAAGGTAGATGAAAATCATATATAAAATGAAAAACAATGAGAATAGGTCGATTGTTTGTTGAATGTCCTCTATTTACATTTAAAGAGTCAATTGTTTGGATAATATTTTTCAAGAAAACTTTTCCGTTGTATTCATTTACATTTTTTAGGTTAGTTTAGACGTTTTAAAAACTACGGGAAGATTTTTTAACAAAATGTAGTCTCAAAAATTGATAATTTTATACCAAATTGAAATAAATTAACAGAAAAAAACGTTTCGTTCTTTTTTTTAATATTAATTTTAATTGTTATATTATTTCATAAAAAACACTACAATATCGGTAATGCAGGGACCTTTTGCTATTTTCAAATATCTTACCTTAAGGTGTTTGTAAAGGTAATTATGTAAATTTAGCTCGATCGGTAAGATTGTTAATAAATAATATACCCAAACCACGTGAAACATATGTAATTATTTATCATATATTTATTTTGTACAGTGATATAGTAAAAATATATTGAACTTATAAATATTACAATATTCAATCAATTATATAATGCTTCAAAATTTGCATTTTTTATTCATTTTGATAGCAACCAACTTTTCAAACAAGTATAATACTTTTTTAAGGAAATATTTTTATGAAAATGACGTTTCATATAATACGAATCCACAAAATTAAACTTAATCAACACACCAACAAATTTTTGTAATTTTTATTGAAGATGAAAAGACGAAGAAAAAGTCGCAAATATATATAGATATAAATTTTTCCCAACTTGTGGTCGTGGAGAAAGTAACCATTTTCTACACTTGTGAGGAAAGTGATTATTTTCCGCAATCGTGGAGAAAGTAACCATTTTCCGCACTAGTGTAAAAAATGACTACTTTCTCCACGGCAACGCGTTGCGATAAATGTCGTCTCGTGCAAGGAGACGTGAAGATAGCGCCACTCGTCAAAAAATGTTCTACTTTAATTTAACCCAATTAAATTAAGTATCTCAAGGAACTAAACCTGAACTTCATTTTCATGTACATTTTCTCCCTAAAGAAATGCAACCTCGCAAACTTTGTTTGCAATTTTTACAATAAAATGCTCCGTTCGATCGGTCAAACGACCGACAGCTTGCAAATAATTAAATTCGCTATCTAAGGTTATTCTTTTCACAATATCCGACATACAATGTGCATACGTTGGCCCACATATGCAGTTTTTATTAGAACGGGCCAAAAACAAAGGTCGCTTTTTGCAAGTCAGCTTTTAAAAGGGAGGCGAAAAAAGAAGGGAATTTGGTATCGGACGAAAATGAAATAAAGCGGGTGGAGGTATGATTAAAGAACGATACAAATGGCGCAGAACGAGGCTGTGCGACGTGATGCAACGTCAAGATTTTCTTGGAATGATTTTTCGTTTTACAAGGGCCACTGCTACAGGCATTTCCATGGAAATATTTATTACGACACTGAAAAGCACTCGACTGCGCCTGTGTTCAATGGCGCGTGCATACGAGCAACAATATCCAGACGCATTCGAAATTGCGCTCCGCGTCCGCTCGAATCATTCGCAATATAATTTTTTCAGGCGCGGTCGTTGCTCAACGTTTCCGCCACTGTCCCGGGCTTATTATATAACTATAGACAATGGCGCAAATACTTCGGCGGCGTGGCGCAATCTGAGTTTGTGCATTCAAAAACAGTTGATGTTAAAGAAATGAAGTAAAGAAAATAATGAAATGTGCTCTAAAAAATTAATAACAAATTCATCCGGAGTCGAATCAAGTCATCGGTAATTAAACCGATTATTATTATATTTGTGACTGCAAAGAAAAACCAGTTAACTCCAATTTAAAAAAAGTAGTTTATATCACCCTAGCAAAACGAAAAATATATTGTTAATACATTAACAATATATTATTTTTCAAAAATATTCTAAAAATATATTGTCTTTATAGTATTAATCTATTAATAGTATACATTTATTGTAGAATTATTGCTGGTTTTTTTCAATATAGTGACAATATACTATCATGATATCAACAAAGTATCAGTATATTGACAATACACTAACAATATTTTGAAAACTGTTTGCAGACCATAGTCTGCGATAGATTAATGGTTTGGGTATAATGCTGTGATTTATTAGGTCGTGAGTTCGATTCCTCAGCATTTCAATTTTTTCAAACCAATATTTGATGTAAAAATACAAATCACAGTTAGAAATGAAATTAAAAAGTGTTCTTTACAAACACATAATAATAGAAAAAATTTTTGTTCAAAATAATAAGATTTACTTCGATATATTAATAATATACTATTAATATACTATTAATATATTGTTAATATATTAACAATATATTTTTCGTTTCACTCGGGCAAATTCCACCTCTTTTTTTACTGTTTCAATTGCTTAAGACTAAAAATTCTGAAGTGCATAATTTATTATGCAATTGCAAAATTATGCATTTAAAATGCATAATATTCAATACTTTATGATTTGAATTTGTATTTAATAAATTTTTTGACAAATAATTAACCAGCTTTTCCTTGCAGACACAGATATAAATTGCATTTTACTCACATAGAATAATTGATTAGAATTAAATAATATTCATGTTTGTACGTGAAATGTAAATTTATTTAAATCGAAATGAAATATTTGTTAAATTTAGGTAAACTTTTATTTGATCGAAAGGAAGTATTTAATAATAGCAAATGAAAATTGATTTAAAACAAAAAATATTTTATTTTGATTCAAATAAATCATAGAAATTGATCAAAAAATTAATCATGAAATTAATAATTTACTTCAATTTAATTATAAGGAGACTAAAGGTTCGCTTTAAGTGAATTCACAAAGTGTTCGTCAACGCAAGTAGAACATGTTACACACAAACAATTACGTATTAACAAAGTTAGATTAATGTTCAGCTCTATTACAAAGACTTAAACTTCCTAAGTCTAATATTATTTGCGAATATTATCACTTAAAAATGTCCTAATTTGATGTAGTATAACGACAACTTCATTTTTATGTAAATATTTATTTTCATTGACAGCCGATCTAATCATCTCCAAATAAAAAAAAATCATGATTAAAACCTTCTTTTACAATATAAATGAAATTTGCAACGTTTATTAGTAAACTAAAATTATTTTAATATAATTTAGCAACATATATTTTAATTAAAACTGAAAAATTATGTTCTAAAAGTTGACTATATTCATAATTTTTCTTGTAAAATTATTCGATCGGTTTTAGATGTAGGACATTGTATCAGATTTATTTTTGTTTACTAATAAACTTTGGGAATTTTAAAAGCATGTTTTACAGGGTCAAGTTTTGTTTGTTAAATTCATCGTCAATATTTCTTGACTGATATTTTTGTCTGGTCTTTATTACAATTTTTAATGACGAAATTAAATCCTTTAAAGATGATCTAGCAAATGTTTAACAATGGGAGCAATGTTTAACAAGTTTACATCGCAATTTTTTAATTAATTGTGGGCTGGGAAACTGCAAAAACATTTTTGTTCGTCTCAAAACTCTGAGCAGTTTGTGTGTTCAAGCGAAAAGGAAACTTCAGTAATAAAGAAATAAACAAGATTCTTGCAAAGCGAATTGCTGGATTACGTTTATTTTGAAAAATCATCAAATTGAACCGTATTATTGAAAAAGTACACTAGTTCAGTAATAAAGGTTTAAAAAATCATCTCAAAGTGGCCACTTTAATGTACTCAGACATAGGCGAAATAGTAAACATTAAGTTTCGACAAGAATAATAAAAAGAAAGGTTCTTTTGTATATCTTCAAGATTTACTGTTGCAAGATATTTTTCTTTTTTTTTTTTTTTTTTTTCCAACAAAAGTTTCCCAAGTCTAATCTCAACTAAAGCAACTCTCAACTAATTATTATCTTTCCATTACCGAAGTAAAATTAATATTTTTCATAATTAATTCATAGCGCACGATTTTCCAATAATTCGGATTAAAACACTCGAAATGATTCATAAAACCACAACTCTCTTACATTAAAATCGTCTTTTACGACACCTTTATTTCCCCGATTTGCATGCGAAAAATGAATAAACAAAACAAACAAATAAAAACAATAAACGAAATAAAAAAAAAAAGAATACTGAAGTTGTCGAGGAAAAAGAAAAAAAGGAAAAGAGATCGGATTGGCGCGGTAAAAATGGGATAACGCGCGGTTGGTCGTAATGAGAATTTCACGGACGTGGGGGGAGGTTGAAAGCACCAATAAGTGGCGGATGCTGAGCCGCGATTATGAGGCACTTGTCGATTTTCATACGCAAGCTCCTTGGACTTGATTCGCATGCCAAAGCGGCCCAAGCCTCTGTTCCGACTAACGAGTTTCACGAGGCAACTTCTTTCGCCGCAACTTTCAATGGCTAAACACTCGGCGCTTTTGCCGACGATTCAACGAGCGCGACGACATTGTTTCCATTTAGTCGGCGCTCCGTTTCCTTCGTTCCGCCAGCGAGCCGTTAATTTCTCGGCTTTTCGAATACCTTTTCCCTCGGCTATCGACAAGCGGCTCGGCGTCGTCGGCTTGTCAGTCGTAAAAAGTTGTCTCGTAAAATGTTGAATCGTAAAATTATGTAGTGGAGGTTTCCCACGGTTCTTTTTGCAGCGAAATTCAACTTTGATTAGTTTTAAATCGAAATACTTAATTTCTTAACGAAACATAAAAAGGAATGAAACAACTGAGGAGGTCGAACTGTATGACGAAGTTTGAATTTTGAAATTGCCGCCAAAACCATGATATTGGTAGATAGATGAAAATAAGATATACAAATGAAGAGCAATTATTAAGAACAATTATTTCTTGAATTTTCTCTGGTTAAAGAGAACAGAGTCAATTTTTTGGATGATGATTTGCAAGGAAACGTTTACCCAGTTATAACCTATTTTTTAGGTTACTTCAACCATATCAAAAATTACGAACTGACTTTTAAATCACATATCGTCTTAAAAATTCAATGTTTTACATGGAATTAAAGAAGATATAGGAGAGGATTTACCGATTATCATAATTTCAATCTCAATTTCAATTATTTTATTATTCAACGAAGTATCCGTCTTGGAAATTTTTAGAATATACAATGTGTCTTTTGGAACACTTCCATTAATTGTCAAACGCGAGAAATTTTCAAGTGCATAGCATTCACAAACAATTGCAGTAAACATCTCACTCCATTAACAAAACATATTTCAATTTTTTCTTCCGAAGAAAATAATAACAAAAATTAATAATAATAATAAAGTAAATTACACACCTATCTAAAATACATTTTCGCCCGCGCGAACATGTACTGAATGGGAGCTACGAGAACAAAATAAATCTGCAAGTGAAGTGTGGGATTGATTCCGCGCCCGCGTCAAAGCATAAAACATGTTCCCGCACGAAAGTTAATCGCAATTTCCGCACCACTTTTCAAATGCAATTCCCGCCAAAAAAAAGTTACGCATCGCTACGTGCGGCTGCATCGTCGGCTTTGAATCATTACGCGGCACTCTAATTTTTAATACACGGAAAACAAAATCTGAATAACGGAAAATGAAAAAAAAAAAAAATTGGGAAAAATGTTGAACGCAATAGAAGAAAAAAAAAATCCGTGCGTATAAGCCGAAATCATCGTACTCGAATCGGCGTCCGTGCAAACAAAGGACAAACTAAATAAAGTCATGGAAATACGTGACTATTGTTCCACGGGATTCGATTCGAATGGTTCGCTATTTTGCGGAACGCTTGGGTCTGCGTTTTATCCGTTTGCGTTTTTTTTCGCCTTTTTTTGCGCACTTGTGTCATTTTTTTCGCCCGCTTTCGGCTCTCGTTTTACTCTAAATTGACGTGATTTGAAATTCGCGGGCACGGCTCATACGCTTCCTGTTTTCCCGCGGCCATTTTTCAATGTTTATTTACGTGTTTCCTCTTTCACGTTTTTTTACTTCGATGTTCATAATGTTTCGAATTAATATCATCTTTGAAAACGTACGATGAGGAAGTGACATTGAAAAAATTACAATTTACGTATATAAGTTACGATGTACATCGTATGATTGTTTCGCGTTATTAGGTGGTAATTTATTACAGTTTTTTTTGCAGATATTCAGTAAAGTGTGATGCTACGAATGAAATAGGTCATATAGAACATAAAAATTGTTATGGTAACGCCTATCATATCTTACCTTACGATTTTTTTTATTTACTTATAAAAGTCTCACACTCAACTTACAAAAAAAAAGTAAACAATTTCAAGTTTTAAGATTCTAGTCTAAAGTTGGTTGCACCATTTTCAAATTTTAAGTTGGTAGCCGGAAATCACTAGCACGAGTTTAAATGTTTATTTCTGTCGCCTAAAGTTGGTAGCAGGTCTTTTAAATTTTAAGTTGGTAGCTCGAGATTGTGACAAGAGTTTTAATTTTTCTAATTCCCCGAAATCAGGGATACGCGTTTTAATTTCGGTCCATTAACTCGATATGAGTAGCAGTTCTTTTATGTTGGCAATCCTTCAGACTACCAATTCAAAAAGTAGTATTACCAACATGCAAATTTTTCGAAAAATTCTATCCGTCGGAATCGTAAACTAAAATAATTTCAACAATTCAAATTACAATACCTCATCGTTCCACCAAACAAAAACATTTAAGTCCTCAGCTCAATTAAACTTTAGCATTCTCTTCGAAAAAAAGTAAATAAATAAATAAAATGTATTCACCTGTACCAAAGTAAAGTAAAAGTTAATGCGACGCAACTAGTGTGCATTCGTAGAAAAACTTTCGCCATTTCTCACTACCTTACGCTTCCCAAGTGCATTTCTTTTTCACCAGGCAATTTATTACCGCTGCAAAGCGCACGGTTAGCGAAATCGCTGGCTTAAATATCGCGAAAAGATGTGTCGTGGTAACAGATTTGCGGGTAATAGACGTATCCGATACAGTGGCGCCGAGATGGATACCTGCGAGTGGCAAGAGACGTCCCGACGGAGCATCCGATGCTGCGAGTATTCAATTATTCATTGTGTGCAGAGCCGGAAACGGAAAGACTGCAAGTCACGAGTGCGCGCTACCCCCCCCCCCGCCCCCCCGCCCCCCCACCCTCCCCTCCCCCGCCCCCCCCCCTCCCCCCCCCCTCCCCCACCCCACCCCCACCCTGCCCCCTCCCCGCACCACACCCTCACCCCCACCCCTCGCTCCCCACCCCCGATCCCGTCCACCCACACCACCTACCCCCATCCTCACTACCCATCCTTCTCCTCCCTCCCCCTCCCCCTCCTCTTCCACCG
>JABFOV010004129.1:0-14604 GCA_022817685.1 Aradophagus sp. ZL-2020 | reverse complement strand
ATATGCCTTACTGTTGCCAGATTATTTTGTCTGGCAACAACACGGCATATATCTGGCAAAAGGCTGGCTCGCGCTTGTGATTCAGACTTGTAACTTTTTCGCGCGGGTAAATAAGTTAACGGAAATAATTATTTTCTTCTTCCAAATGTTATTCATAAAGATTTTCTAATGGAATACTAACACATTTTCATAGAGACATTTTATGAGTCTCAAAATTAGACGCAAAAATTTTTTGATGCTAACATTATTTTTTGTTAAAAATCAAAGACAGTTTGTTAGAAACAAAAAATTTTCAGTTCTGATTACGTAATATCAATACACCCGAATCAGATCATCACGGGCAGTGATTCATTAACTTTCGAAGACAGAAATTCAACTTCCAACCTAACATTCAGTGAATTACGTTTGTACTCGAATAATAGTCATTTATTACCGTGCGTAATTGAAAGAATCATGAGATTCGGCGCGAGCAAGTAGGCAATCAAGGCAATCGCCGGAGCGTGTTGCCACATGAATACTCCTGCGCTTATACACATTTTTTCCTCGTCTTCTCCTTCGAATGTTCTTGCGAACGCCGCTGCCTTATTCGAAATTAGTAGTGGTTGATCGAGGGGTAAAAAAATTGGTAGCAATAAAAATAAATTACATACATCGTAACGCCCAGTAGTTGCCTAAAAGAGCCGGCTCGGAAACGTGCATTCATCCTGCTTGCATACTCCGGGTCCTGATTAAAATTGGGGTGCGGTGCCGGGAAATGATCGGGATGCCTCCGGCTCATCCTTCGGGATTCTACGCTCACGTTTTATGGCACTTAGGCCTTTTTCCTGCTTCGTTTTACGTAACCTTAACTTTATAATGCCGTCGTTATCGATTCAAGCTGATTCTCATGACGTCAAACCGTCAACGAATCTTGAACTCAACATCACGTTTTTGCAATCCATCACATAAAAAAACATATTTGGCATTGCGTGTAAAAGAGGAATTTGCTAAATAGATATTTTTCACACTTGCTCTACAAACCTTGAATTTTTTCAAGCGCACAATCTTTACCTTATAAATTCTTGTTAAACAATTTTCCGTCTTATAGTTGTCATAAGAAAAAAATGTGACTAATTACATCTGTCTTTGCCTGTTAAGAGAACTTTCCTTCTTAATCTGAAAAAAAAAAGAAAAAACAGTTCACGCTTCAATAAACGTGCGTATTCACGCTTGAATTGATGAATTATTTCTCTCGTTGCTGGCATTCGTGATTCTTTTTTCCCGCCCCCTTTACTTTACCGCGATAAATCGCAAGCCGTAATTATACTGCTATTGGTAACATTAACGATCGAAAGATCGGCCGACATGATCGAAATAGGCGCGATTATCCACGCTCCCAGACGCTTCCGAGTCGGGGATTGCGGTGATCATGTTGATGATGATGATGAGGACAACGATCCCCGCACGACGCTGCGACTTTTTATGCGTCGAGCTGCGAAGTTACGCGGTGATTGCATCGTCAGGGGGGTTCCGGAAAAATAATCGTAATTATATACGTGCTAATGAGACCGAGCATGATTATCGACCCCGCGACGCCCATGTAAATGACGTTTTAGATGATGACAGTGCTCGGTGCAGTTAAGCGAACATTTTTAGAAAACTTTTTTCGAATAATTACCGGTGTTTTGATGTTGATAAGATATTCATGAAATTAAGTGATATTATGAGACGCTTGACTGGAGCAAAGAATGTTATAGGTTACGAAAAGTTGATCAAAGATTATAAGGCAAATTCAATTAGATGAGCTAAAGCAAATAAAGCGTCAGCAAAAATGAAAGAACGACGAAAGCACAAAATGAGACGAAAATGAGACGCGTTTGATGCTGGATAATTTAAGAGTCACTAGCGGACGTAATTGGCTGGATTTCAAAATGGAAACGATTAAAGGTAAACTAGGTCATGACTTGTTGTAGAGACAAATCAAGAATTTGCCTCTCCACCTGCCAATCCTGCTACCACGGTAGACCTTGTCAACAGACCTTATCAACTTTTCTTCTCTATCAACGCGTCCAACGACGTGTAACGGGCGATAAAAAACGACCGCCTCTCACTCGCGAGCCAACGACTACTTGTCTCAATCGAACAAAACAAATGACTCTTATCTGAGCAGCAAGTCTCGCGGCAATGGCGCGTCAATCGTTTCCTATATTTACGTCGCTGCAACGTAATATTCTGATCCCGTTGCTGAGCTGCACTTATCCGCACAAGAATTCGAAGCTGACAAAGCGAGTTATGAAATGCGTAAATTTAAGGTCATTTCAATTCACCCACATGAATGCAAACGCCCGGCACTTTGTAGACCTACCAGCCAAGTCGTTTCTTGCGGCTGTTTATAGTGTGTTTCGTGATACGCCTTTCATGTGTACCCACACGTCCCGACTAACGTTTATTCAAGACACTCGTATTTGCGCTAATACCAACCGAGCAAGAAATCGTCACTCATCACCGAAACGATATTTGCCGCTTGTATTTTCCGTCACATCCTATCGTTCGCCATTCTCGAGTTAATACTGATGCTCTTTTCCCCGTCCGATTATCCACACGCCTAAAAATCCATTTTTTGCACGACAACTTGGCGCTCGCGAAATCCGCGTTTACGGAGAAGTTAGTTTTTGTGCAAAACGATGGGGATGTCGTTTAAATGCCTTGACTCATCACCACGTTACATAATAATTCCGCGGCAAATTCTTTCCGGTTTGCGTAATCCCCGCCTTTTTCATTTTCAAGTGCCAGCCATTCACAAAGATTTTAATAGTAATGATTGTTGTTTCGCGACTATCAGATTTGAAAGTATTCGACAAAGACTAGGAGCGGCATAGGGGAATGTCGAGACTCAGTAGGTTTTCAAGTGCAAAGATAATATTACATTGATGCGCGATACTTGCGATTGGGGTAATTGTTTTACAAGATTTGCAATGCTTGTGCAAGCAGATCGTCGCAACGTCCAAAATCAACGCTATTCAATACAAAATTAATTTGTGTTCTTTTAACTACTCTAAAAAAGTCCTAAAAAAGTCGCAAAATTACATAAATGTGTGGTATCAACCAAAATTCCGTAACTAGTAGTGTAAAATTATATTCGAAGAAAATTTTCACATACCGATTTGTACACAGTAAAAATTCTTACACATCGAAGAGTAAATTTTGATGGTTTCACTTTTGAAAGCTTCTTACCTGAAAACTAGTCTACACTATGATAATGTATGATTTATTTTATGTGAAAAAGATACTATAGTGATAAGATTTCAAAAAATTATGTGGATAAATTGTAGAATCACAAAAAACGTTATTATTTAAAACAGTTAAAGAGATAAACATATTCAATTTTCTGCAGAAACAAAAGCACTGAGAAAAAAGTCAGTAATTGTAATCAATCCAATACGGTTAGTCTAAACAAAAATAAAAATAAAAATTCATATAAATTTATAGTTCCATAATCTTTATGAAATTAATTATTTCAACAAAATATATAGTTATTAAAATTATAACAATTTGATCTAATTTTCACAAAGTTTGTGTAATTTTACAGTATTTTGATACGACTTCAACTAAAATTTATAAAAATATATCACTTCTAGTGTAATTTTCTCTTTTTTTTATGCCACTAAGCATGTAATTTTTAATGTACCATTGGTGAAATTTCAAAAAGATTGTTCTCGTCCTTTTGTACTTTCTTTGTAAGGATCAAACTTCAACCAAACATAGCATAGTTTAACGCAGTCAAAAATTATTATTCCATTAAAAACAAATTGTTAGTCCTGATCATCATCCCTCTATGAAAATGTATCACAACCAGACATTAAACAAAAATATTCAAACAATTTAAAAAAATAGTGGATTTAAAAACCAAAATTTGTACATTTACAATTTAAGATATTTAAAATAATTAAAAACAAATATTATATTAAAATTGTATTTTGGTTTTGTTTACTTTATTGTCTTTTGTTTATAACTATATATTATCAAATGCTTACATTCTTAATGACTACGAATGCAACACAACTTAATCGTGTGCAACACAATAATCGTTTGTAATCTCATTTCAATATATATTATATTGAATATATATTGAATATTCTGTGTGTGAATGAATGAAAATGAATAAAATAATACAACAAGTATAACCGATGTACAAAGAAACAAAATTATTGCGTTGTCAAAATTTTGTTACACTTAAATCTTAACGATCAAAATGAAATTTGCGTTTTCTGTAAAACTGCACACATCTTGCGAGGTGAAGTTCCTTACGTCACGTAATGTTTCTTAACATGAGGTTTACGATTTTTCATTATCCATATATTCACACAGATAACTTGAAGTTACAGTTGATTCGAACAATTAAATTAAACCTAGAAAACCTGTCTGCATGAGACTTAACGACGTTTACATTCACGTTTTCACATTTATCGTTTTATCGTTTGAATGCTAGTACGATGATTTGTGAGTCGTTTATTAGGTAAAATTTAAATGTTTATTCGCATTTTTATTTGTTTATTGATTATAGCAAAGTAATTAAATTATTGCAATGAATTAATTGAAAGGCAAACAATAATTTTGTAAACTATAAATTTTTTGTCTTGAACAGATATATTACATGTGAAGATAGACTAAATCAAAAATCGGGTGTTAAAAAAGACAATTAAGATACATTTTATTGACTATAAACTCAAAAAGTGTAACAAGTTTTATTTTGTAATTTTCATCTTTCAAAATTACATCTTGCGTTTTTGTAGCCTTCTTCGTGTTTGCGACATAGCTGCACACATGTTGTTTTTTTCTCTTTTTCCAAAGACATTCTCAGTGTTATAAGACGTATAACGTAGGTCTGTTGTGAAAAATCATTCCTGGAATCGAGCGATTTTTAATATTGAAATGTCAAGCTTTGTGTCGAGCGGCTTGGCAGTCGTGTTATTTTATTGTCAGGTAAAGGGATAGTTTTTCTGATCAGACTTCCAACTCTTGCGTAAAGGTTGCTTACTAGATAATGCAAAAGAGCAAAGAATATATAAACAATTTTATTAACATTACTATCTATTAAATTACATATTCAACGAATCGCGTCGTAAATTTTAGGCACACAATCAGCAATATGTAAGTAACGACTTCAATCTGACGTTCAATCTGATTTGTCAATTTTGCGACTGTTTGTAGTTTCAAGAACTATATCATGAGTGACATTTCCCGTGACATATAGACAAATTATAATTAAATTATTATTTATAAACATTATATAAAAACTTAAAACATAAATTGTAATCACCGTAACGTAAATTACTCTACGATGGAATATTAAAAAAAGTCACGAATTGTAATTGTACTGTGTATCAGATTTATTATATGTTTTATTTTTAAATCCTTTTTTACACTATTTTATAATATTGAATATAAGTATTTAAATTTACTTTAATATAAATATATTTAAGTAGTAACCACTACTCATTAACTACACTAATGTCATAATAAATGAAAAAATGTCACATTAAGACAATTCACTAAATCAGAGTTATATGCCAGTATCAAAATCGTAAATATTGCAACTATAATTAGAAACCTTTTTCAAGATAAAATCTTCTATAAATATAATTCACTTCTGCATAAAACCATTATCATTTTTTTTTTTTTTTTAGAAGACAAGCAATTGAAACTGTAGAATTTATTGAAAAATTGAAACTGAAAGAATTTACCCTGTATAAACAGTTGTCAACATCAGCAGGCTGTATAATTTACATAAAATGATCTACTTCAAAACACGCTGCAACAAAATCAAACACAGTGAACTGAAATATTAACTACGATTGCCGCATGATTTATAACGCGGAATTTCACTTTTCACCGATGGGCTTTAGTGGCGCGTCGCCTAGACGAAGATTAAGAGGGAACCGGAGTTGAATGATCACGTTTGACGCTGATAACATCTCTGCAGCGAGCAGTCCGGCGCACTTGCATTAAAGCTGTGATTGGACATGCGTCAAAAATCTTCCGAGCGCACTTATCTGCGAAGAATCCTACCTTCTGCCATTTACAGTCTGTCTTCAGGAAATTGATTTATTATCAGTTAGCACTTGGCAACGCATTCTAAACACGAAAACACAATGTCCCACGTTTGAAAACGCAAATCCCATTCTTGCCACGCTTTACAAAGACATCGATGAGCACACAAGAAGCGATATCATATCCTAATCTGACAACAATAGAATACAACAAGCCCAAAGCTGACCGCGGAAAGTGCCTGCGGTGACATAAAAACAAGTCCCAAGACGGATTCACATGGCATAATAACTTATTAACTTTCAATAAGGACATACATATTTATCGCTATTCAATTATCGGACGAGCGAAAGCGTGTGATTTGCATCGGGCGTATTTTCTCCGAGGTGTGTATTTTCTTCAAGTGCATCGGGCAAGGAAAAAGATGGCTGGACGATTCACGAGTGGGATTCGCTGCTTGGCAATCTAACGGATATGTCCTGCAGGATTGTCCGTGGGCGTAGTCGCCGAGCAAAGTGCGAGCTCGCGGCGCATTCTCGTTATAATTGCACGTAAGGCAATCGCGATTGCGTGACCATGGAGAGACGCACGTTAAATAGATCGTCGGTTAGCTACCGTGGACTTGGATGCGAGCGTGCGACAGAAAACGAACGCGTTGTGGCGTCATTAACGTCGACAATTAATAGGACGACGATTCTCAAAGAGTTGGCGCAATCAAGGAAACCTATTAATCCTATGCTTTTTGCTATGGCGCAAAGTCTACTAATCCTTCGATGGTTGGAATTTCAACATGATTTACTACAACGAGTTGTTAGACTTAATTTTTAGCTGTCGCAAAACGGATTCACTGAACCGAGTCATGTAACAAGTAGGAGCGTTCTGTCAACGAAACCAGTCGCTGAACGATTTTTGCTGACTATACGCAGATACAGGTCTCTAAATTTTTTAATCGATCAATGCTTTATTTGTTCGAATGACTATTATTAAGGATACTGGGAAGTCCGATGTCGATATAGACCTGCGCTTGCAACAGGTCATCAGTGATGGATCGAAATCGATTACGTTGGCTGAACGATTAGTGACGGGAATCCCTGATGACCTTGAAGATATTGTAAAGTATTCTAGATGTCATGTATGCGGGGCGGAGATCAATGATTCCGAAACCGCTTAATTTTTCAGTACCGACGTATAAAGTACGCTCCGTTATTGCGGGCGAAAGTTGGAAAACTAAACTTGAACTCTCGTTTGTGAAAGAATGCTAAAACATTCTCTGGCCTGCGTGAATCTCACGCTTTCGTCTCACGTGGTGGCGTTCTCGGAGCGGTTTTCAACATTGAAACCGCGCGTGCTCAGGATGCTCACCTTCGCGGCCTGATTAGCATCGCACCCCAGTCTCGGGCGAAGGCCAATGGCACCCTGTCTTGTCTACGTAGCAAACCACACGGTTGTGTAACCAGGCTGACTGAGGGTGGTTGGATAGTACGCAGAATGCCGCCGGTGGTTGGTAGTAGTGGTACGGGTTGCGCGACATAAATATGTATGTATCATCCGCAGCGACCTGCCCCACTACCCCACTAGGTCAGACTCATGCTTCATCACAATGAGCACCTTATCTCGACTTCCGTGCTACTCCTTTCTGTTCGGTTCCATTCAAATGGCTAATATTATCGAAGAAGCACCGTCACCTAAACAATTTGTAAGCCACGTCCGTCGATCAGAGTTATTGTTCACGTTGGTCTTCAACCAATAATTAACTTTCTGATTAGCCACTGTTAGAGGCAAGGTTACGACACCGAAAGGTTCGATGTTATCTACAGAACCATGGCATTTCGATTGCTTTCATAACTTGAAACAAAATCGATTCGTAGATGAACGATAGGGAATCGTATTTTGAACCGGGCCCAGTAGTCAATACCACTTTACGTCAGTCGATTAATTGCCTCAAGTTAATGTCCAATTCAAGATGCCAATGATTCGTTGTCGAAATTAAACTGCTTTTCATTCATCTTTAAGAATTTTTAGCCGATCTGTTTCAAGAGAAAATCTTGTTTAGAAATTCGGTAAAGATTCTGCTGATTCAAGGGGTTGCCGAGCTACAGCTCAGTAGGAAGATGATAAACAGAAAGAGACAACGAATCATGTGGATCCGGGTGCGCGGGTCTCATGAATACATGCAAGCCGCGAACTCTAATCGAGTGGCAGAGGACGACCCCGCGGCGAAGTGTGTTCCAGGGGGAGCCAGGTTCGTCCGCTCAGCTGACTTCGATCAGTGACGTTGCACGCAGCCAGTGACGTCACAGAAACTGTGACGTTGCGCGCTCCATCTGCGGGAGAGTTGAGCAAGGTCCGGGTGGGGGTCGGGGCCTCGGAGGGTGAAAGCCAAGCACCAGGACGAAGGGGGTAGCTCTTACATATTTATGCCACGTTCCTCGTGAAACAGCCATCCCGGAAGCGGCTGAAAGCAGCCCACGTTGGCCTTGCTGCGAACTTACAGACTGCGACGCTAATCCGTAGTCCGGGGATGATACCTGCGAGTGACGTCGAATTTTGAAGAGCACGAGTTGGTCGGAAAAGCGGAAAAAAACTGAAAAGCACGCACGTGGCTGCTGTCAATGAACGATGGTTGAAATCGAAACCAATGATGGCGGAATTACGCGCGACGCTACGGGAATGCAAGGGTATGACGAGTCACGTAAGGGCGCTTGTATAATGAACCGGAAGATTGATGTTTGACGAGCTATCGTGGATGAAAGCCGTAAGACAGAAGCGGGAAGCTCGACCAACCGACACGAGATGCCAACGCTGAATTAATTGGCAGGCGATCTTGTAGGCTTTTGAAAAATGATCCTCTCGAGCGATAAACGCCGCTTTTTCTTTCTCTTTCGTCATTAACTGGTTTGTCACTGCGACTCCGTGACAAGAAAGCATTTGCCTGCTGTGAATCATTCGCTGTCAGAATCAGGAGTCAAATTGTTGTGACGCGAAGAAACGGCGTCTAACATGGGGCGCGTTTTTCATGTGACCTTCATTGGCTGAAAACCGTTGGACGAAGAAAAATTACGTCAACGGTTTTCCTTATTGAATATAAATATTGATTAATACAAAAAACCATTCATCGATGAATATCTCTAAAAATTAAATATTTCACTTTTTGACTTCACTGCAATCTAACTTGTACAATGTTGAAGAACAGTAGTCATGTTAGATAACATTTAATAAATTGGATCATGATTTATCAATATTTAAAGTTACATAATTTAATTATTGAATTAGGTTATTCTAAACCATTTGTTTTTTGTTGTCTTATGGTATGTTCTTCTTTTAAACAATACGAATGTTGTAGAAAAATATGTATTTAAGAATATGATGTTTGTCACAGGAACACGGTCTTGTTATAGTTTTCTACTTGCTTACAGTATCATCATGCTGATAAAACACAAATCTTCTGTAATCTTCGGTTACCCCTCCGATATGTATATATATTTTTGAATAAATATTTATAAGATTTTCTACTTACGGCAGGTCGATTCTGATCAATACAGTTACATAATTTAAAAAATCTATGTTCCCAAATAACATTATTTTATTATTGTTTCTGAAACATTTTTATGTCGAAATTGTAGAGGAAGCTACAAAAAAAGGTAAAAAACTTAATAACAAAATAAGAAGAAAGGTAAGTGGTTTGGAAGATAAGTGTATAAATTGTGTGAACAAATCACAATTTTTTACTCGATAATCATTAAAAATAATTATTAAATTAATAAAATATTAATTATTATTAAATTAATACTTAAATAAAAACGATAAATAAATCATTATAAAATCAATAAATTGGCATAAATCATTTGGCAGATTTGCTTTTAATTTAAAATAAGTAAGTGGCACGTCTTATTATTGCTGATACAATTAAAATTTTTGCAACGCGGTTGAAATACAGTAATAAGACCGATTTCAACAATCAACTGCATGCTAACATTTTCCAAACACAGTATACGCGAACGAACACTTTTTTACTGTAACCATTGAATGACATTGGATCTTTTCAAATTTGCGCTTTCGTCTCCCGACAGACATTAGGAAATGATTTAGAGTCGGGTAATCGTCAGAACGTTGAACACCAAATAAAAAAAGTTCTTTCTTTGGCGTGAGTTTTGAAACGCAGCAGCCGCGTAATACGATGTAAATGGCATGTGCATTCGTGATGCGCTCGGGCCCTTAATGTGTCAATCATTTTTCTGTCGGGATAATTATGGCGCGTCCGCGCCGGGAACTTAATGCCAACCAATGTCGCTGGAATTGGCCATAAGCCCGCGCGCGGCGTGATTTATACTATTACCGTTGTGCGGTCACCCTTAGGTAACCATGAAAATCATCGTTAACAACGTCGGCTTTGAAATGGCCGGCTACCGGAATACGAAAACCGCCGGACAAGTAGGCGTGTATTTGCATACCCGCCGCGGCGTATGCCGCCTCGAGAAACAATTATTGCCTAACATAGCAGTAGGAGGAAGAAGAGGCAGAGGTGTCTGCGGGAGAAGAAACGCGGTGCTCGTTTCAGTGTGCGATTTTATGCGTCAAACGACTACGACGACGACATCGATGAGAGCACGTTGTGTTTGAAGGATGGCCAACGGACGTGGGACGGGGGATAGCTGAACACGCGTGTTGTCACGAATCGCGCAGGATGCGCATGTCTTTCCTTACCTGCTTGCACAAGGCATAGATACCGTTTAGGAAAAATGTGCACTCTTTGCTCATGATGCCACTATTACTTCCGGTATTGTCGATGAACTTTGCGTAAAACGTGTTGAATAATAAATTAAGCTCATAAATCATTGGTCAAAGTCGCAAGTTCTACGAGGACGGCTCATCGTCTGGGAAATACGTGGGCATTATTTAAAAATCAAATATTTTAAGATTATCGTTGTCCTCCGTTCATTACTATAAAAAAGTATATTATAAGAATTGTTACGTTTTATCAAAACAACTGTTGAAAATATTTTTTAAATAAACTCATTTTTTTTAATTTTGTTAATCACTTTAAAATTTTCGAATTTTTAATTTAATTATTTTACAGTATTTAAATAAATGCATGTATTGTTATGTATATATGCATATGATGTTGGAATTGTTAATATTTGGACTTTTATGAAAACCAACTTGAGACAAATTTTGTTGAAAAGGTATATCGAATTGCATTTCATGAACATTATACTGTAAAAACAGTATTTCGTAAGTGTTTTAAATTAAAACACTTAAACGGAAAAAAGTGTTTTAAGTTGCAATTTGCATTTCAAAATAAAACATTTATTTAATTTTTAAACAGTTCTTCGTGTTTTTATGTTTTATTTTAAAACACTTCTTTTTGCAGTGTACCTACTTTTGAAAACTGAAATAACATATAGAAGGAAACATATTAGTTTGAAATAAAAATTAATGTTTGTCAATGACAAACTTGCTTAATTTAAGTTGAATTTCAGGTTTGATAAGATATAAAATTGCAAATAATGTGTTACAGTCGCATACAAATGAAAATAACAGAAAAATTAAAATTATTTACCACTTAAATATATTATGCAATTGAACGTACGTATTAGTTTATTAGTTTTTATATTAAACGAAATGTTGTATACACTGAAAGAACTACATTTGAAAGACTTATTTGCAGCACATGACTCTGTAGTGTAGAATGAGATAGAAAATTGTAACTTTTAAAATTAAACAAAGACAATTGAAATGATAATTTGCTTTACATTCGTTCTTGTTTATGTTTCTAGATGTTTAATTTTTCGTCCTAGTCAACATTTCTAGTTGTTTTTGGCAAACTTCTCAGTTGCATGCCGCAAACGAGTCGAACGTTTACAATTTTTTTTTATACCTTCACTGAGAAAAAATAGTTAGAAATAATTATTACAATTGTATTAATATTTATTATATAAAAAGAAACATCGTAAAACAACAACGCATTCATATTACACTGAATGTTCAAATCAACAACAAACTTAAAAATATGTCGAAAACTATGACATCTTCAAATTTCAAAATATATTCTTTACAACCCGCGCAAAAAAGTTACAAGTCTGGATCACAAGCGCAAGCCAGCCTCTTGCCAGATATGTGCCATGTCGTTGCCAGACAAAATAAGCTGGCAACAGCATGGCTTATGTCTGGCAAAAAGATGTTGATATTTTTTATTAGTACTTATTATGATTATTTTTATTAGTACTTAGATGTAATAGATTGTGCCATAATTATCAAAAATATTAGTAATGTTAAATTTTATGTTTTGATGAAATTGAAGAAATATCTCCTATCTTTCTAACTGTAACTATTAAACCAATAATTCAAATGAAGTTTTAAACATTAAATGAAAATCTTGTACTGAAAGAAATTTTGTAATACAGAACAATTAAACTTTAAGTTAAAACACAGTAGTAACAGGTGTCTCAGCTATGATATTCAATTGTTTACAACTTAATACAAATAATATAAATATCCCGCGCGAAAAAGTTACAAGTCTGGATCACAAGCGCGAGCCAGCCTCTTGCCAGATAAGTGCCATGTCGTTGCCAGACAAAATAAGCTTGCGATTACGATCTAGACTTTTGCCAGATTATTGTCAGACTGACTGGCAATATTTTTTCCACGTGGGCGCTACTGAAATATTAATCAATTTCCGGACTGAAATTAGGATCTAACGTATAACAAAAATTCCTGTGCTTCTATTTAGCCTCGAAAAATGTTATCTCAATACGTACAGTTTATCGTTTTTGTCTGAGACAGCTTGATTCCACGAGAATTTCTAGCCGACTTAAAACACTTTGCGGGTATAAAAAAGATCACCTCTAAATTATAGTCATAAAAAAATGTACCGCAAAAAATGCATTCCCATCTACTCGTATAATTCGGCATTTTATTATTGGTCCTTACAATCGGAAGAAAGATAAAGGAAAAGTTAAATTGACCAAAAGAGTTCTAAATGATATTTTATCCGATCAAATGCAGCCCTAAATTGTCCAATAACACAAGCTGTTTATCACGATCAATACTGCGATCATTACGTTGGCAAATAAACAACATCAACTAAAACACGACAAACCATTCAATCTCTAATGGCAATCGCTTAATGAGCATATCAATCTCGATAGCCCTAATTGATACATTCGCCCCGAATTAACATCTTTCTCTCTCGTTCTTCGCAGCGTGCAGGGTCCTTTGCATTGGCGCTAAAAAAGTATCGGAATGAAGAATCACGTTTCGCGGTTGAATCTTTAGACAACGCGGGCACACATTAACATGCAAGCTACGAAGAAAAGCACGAAGCATAGCCATTAATGACGGTGGGATTCATGAGCACGTTGAACGCGCTGGCGATGAAGAGATGGCCAGTAATAATCGCGCGGATAATCACGGATGATCGCAAATCGGAAGCAGTATGTCAGCAGGTCAAGTGACTAGCCGGTCGGGGTTAATTAGCCTTGGATGGAGAATAGACGGCGGATTAGCGATGCGCTCGGACTTATGCCGTCGTGATTGCATTATTGCACGAGCGTAAAACTCGCCCAGCTTCGTCTTCTATAATAATTACCGATGATCGAAGGTGCATTATGCGCGAGCTCGTTAAGCTCGATCACTCGCCCATAACAATACGTCACCGTAATTGGCCCGCTGGTTTTGTCGATAAATAAATTTGGCTTTGACCATTCACAAGTCCGTGGATCTTGGATCGAATTTAATTATCGCCGGCAGATTGATTTATTTGCAATGAAAAGTGAATTTAAATTTGCTAATTATAAGCGCGTTTAGTTTCACTCAACAGGATTGAAATGAATCTTTCAATTTTTTTTTTTTTTCAACGCAAACGTACAAAAAATTAAAAAATTTAAGCATGAGAAATATCATATTTGAAAAAACTCCTTTTAACATTTAAATTTTCTACATCTTTAAGATTAAAACTTCAGCCTTTACCACGTGGTACATTTTACATATACGAAAATGATTTTAGTAGATGATTAAATGATATTAATTTGACTGTCATGGAACATTTTTAAGAATATTTTAATAAATTACTTGAATTATTCGAATGTCGATTATTTGAACGTCATATTTGAAATAGGGCAAAATTTAATTATAGCTCTAGATCTGAATAATTTTGATTTGATTTGGGAAATTTCAATAAGTATTAGACAACACTAAATCCGGAATATAAAATTTCATACAATTTTCCACCACAAGTAATGGAATATCTCATAATTTGTGTAAAATATGACAAGTTCTGTGCAAAAACACACGATTCTGGTATTTTTACACAAAATATGTTACACAAATTTCCGATGATTGTGTAATATTACACAAATCATGGAAACGTTTCCGAAAATTGTGTGATTCTCAATATACACAAATCATGTTGATGTAAATAATGGAAAGTATATCGTAGTTTATAATAGCCCGCGTGAAAAAAATGAGTGCTAGCTGGTCTGGCAAAGATCTGGATCATGCGCGCGAGCCAGACGTCTGCCAGTCTTATGCCACATCCTTGCCAGATTGTAGAAGTCTGGCAAGTATATGGCATACGAC
>JABFOV010004128.1:0-14606 GCA_022817685.1 Aradophagus sp. ZL-2020 | reverse complement strand
ACCCTGTCCTACTAGACAAGCGCCACCCCCGCCCAACCAGAAGCCTTGGAGGGATACCGGTGGTCGGACGGTCATCTACGATTCGTCCAATTGTCGGGACGAGGTCGACGGTCAGAGCAAGAAGATCAGAAATAACAAGACCCAGCCAAACAAGTCGGAACCAATTAATGTTGAAGAGACGAGGTCCAAGGAACAAAAGATAGAGGACAAGATGAGGAACAATTGCAACAAAAGCTGCGTGATCCTCGAGGCTGAGACCAAGGTCGAGGACAAGGGCGAGTGCAACAAGAGCTTGACGATTTCAAGCGACGATGATGGCGCTACTGTAGTCATCATCGAAGAACCGCGTAAAGCCGTGACGTTCAACAACGAAGCTGACAACAAAAACATCCAGCATCAGGACTGGCTCGAGGCCGGGATCCGCTACTCGTCGACGAAGATCACGCTCTCGGGGGACGACCACGTCAATGGCATGGCCCGACTCGAGGAGCGCGACGCCGCGCACGAGTTCGCTGACCTCGATTTTTCCAGGTATACCCGCTCGCGCCAGCGTTGCCGCCGTTACCGCGTCCGAATGGCCGAGCTAGTCGACCGAGATCGCGAGTTGTCGAGTTGTGGAAGGATGAGACCAAATCACCCGGTTGGCGCGCTTTTTCGTCGCTTGTTGACGTTGGCTTTTGTTTAAGATGGATGTGGTTGGGGAAAAAATTGCAAAGACGATTGCTTGTTACCCATACAAAGAACGTTATTGTTTCATTGAAATAATGAGATTGTGTACTTAGAGAAGAATTGTTATATATAATATTAAGATATATCTTACGGAAAGAGATTATAATCTTAACAGTGATAACATTTTGACCTTTATTTACAAATTTTCATTATATTGAAAAAATGCATACTACGCAAATTTTATTAAACTTTTAATTCATTACTGTTTAATGATATTATTTACAATCAATCTTTTGAAGAGAGCACTATTTTCCATTTCTCAAAACATGTTATTTCTTCGTATACAAAAATTTATTATATTTGCTAATAATTTTTGAATTAAGAATTTAATTACAATAGTATTGTAATGATTAAAAAATTGTTTGAATATTTGGACGGTATCATGAATTTATCAATTGTTATGGTAATGTTTAATGCAACTTTTTTTACCAGTTTCAAATAACAATTTTAAATAAATCACTACGGTTTTGACGAAGCTGAACAATATGCACAACTTTAATACGATTTACCATGTTACGTAATACAGGCTTAATTAAATAAAATATCTTTCACTGAACTCTGTGAAATGTTTTCAACTCTAGAAAGCAAATTATTGAAACTTTTTTAAATCTAGTTCAAACGTTACTTTAAATTATAAAATATTTTCAGTCGAATAAGAAATTCGATATTGAAAAGACAAATTGTAAACACTAGATAATATATGGTATATCTATGCAAACGTAGAACTGTATTCAAAAGAAAGTGATAAATTAGATGCGGGAGCATTTTGTTACACAAATACAAAGTAATATATTTTATGGGATTAATTACTTTCGTTCAAAGACTTGCATTAGAAATTAAAATTTACTTGGTAAAAGGAAAGAAAATTATTGATTCTGTAACGTTTCATTACATAAACTTCTTAACTTGTGACGCACGCGTGGAATGTACTTGCAATACATTTTATGTCTTTCTGAAACAGTTCACACACCTTTCAATAATAATTAGTCATTTTTAATTTACCATATAATTGGTTTTACACTTTTAATCAGTTGGGTGACTAACCAAAGAAAACTTTATAGATGTTTACTTTTATTAGTCATTTAATGTTCATTTGTTTTGATTTATTTCCTACTATTTCAATCTGTATTATTAATTTTGAAATATGAATTTTATTGATATGATTAATTAAATTGTTCATCTAAATAAAAAGTATTCGAATTTAAACATTTACAATACTTTTTGTGTATAAAATTTAAATTACGTAACGCTGAATGAATGGCGTTTAAATTAATATCGAATGGGATACAATCGTAACTTTTTAAAATTCATGCGACGCTCCGTTTAATTTTTGTGGATCGAGAAATTATTGAATAATTATTTCATTTAATAATTTTATTTCGTGTATATTATGTATGAAAACTAAATTAAGTGCGATTTATCAATTTAAATTATACATGACTTGACAAATGAAATATCTTTAAATATGAATGAAATATCTTAAAATATCTTTTACACTTTCTTACAAATTTTTCTAGTTTACAGAAAGTAGTTTATTAATATTTTCTTTTATTTTAAATAATTTCAAGGTTTTTTATTTTATGTATGTAAAAATGTGCTAGTGTCTAACATTTTGTTTTATTAATCAAATATTTCAAATTTGTAATCTAATTTATATCAAACACAAGATTAAGAACTTTTTCTATTGTTAGTTTGAGCTTCTTACATTGGCTGGTAAAAAAGTTTGTCTCACAAGTTATTTGATGAAAATCAAAAAAGATTAACAAATAATTATCACAATTTTACTAATATCTAGAAGACTTTCCAATAACCGTGATACTTTTGGAATAAACTATAAAAAGTTACAAAAATTAAAAAAAGCTCTAGTAAAAATTCGTTCAAATTTAACAATATTGATCAATGAATGTTTTCATAGCACTTAAAAATGTTTGTAATAACTTGATTGCATATTTTCAACGATTGCCAAAAGTTGTAGTAAATATTGTTACAATTGCAACAATAACTATTTCCAACTTGACTCGCCCGACATGCATGACAACAAAACTTGCGCAACCGTCCTTCGGCCGGCATGTCCGGGCATTTCTTTGTTGAGACGCGCGGCCGCTAATTCGATTTGCGAGCGGCGCTCGCGTTACGAAAGACGTTGACTTTGGACGTATCGGCGCGTCCGAAGCTGAGCTAACGCCGACTCGCGCGAAACGACTTTCGCCACGCGACAAAGGAGAACGCGACGCGCGCCACCTGGGCATCGCCGGTACGCTCGATAAGTTTCATTGACCCGTTATAATTATATTCTGGCCCGTACGGCCAGGGGTCAGCGAAGTGTGTCAATGTTACGCGCGCGAGCCACTCGCTCGCGAAAATTGCTCCGAATTCGACCGTCCGGTCAGCGCGGGGTTAGTCTACCCTTCTAGCTAAGCTTAGAGAGAAAACTATTGGAGCAAAATTGATACAAGTAATTTGTTTCCAATTTAACGAATTGATTGAAGATTAGCAAAAATACCCGATCAGCTTCAATAAATTATTTAAAAAGTGGAATATTTTCTCAGTAAATCAAATTTACTTATTTCAATGACCCACTTGTTTCAAAATTTTCTTTCCTTTCTTCTTTGTTATTGAAGTCGAAAAAACCGCAAATATATTTTTAGAGTCTGATAAAAACCCTTAAAAAAATTAAAAAACAATGTGACAATTTTCACAAAGATATGATTGAAAATCAGTGATTTTTTTCTTTTTCATGGAACCTTATTCCTTTCTCATGTAATTTTTTCGCACTTTTTTTCACTAATTTTTTCGTTTATGTTTTTTGTTCCTCCTTTCCATTCGTTTGATGCCACGGATAACTGCATTCTTGGCAACATTCGAACACATTTATAATTAGCCGCGTATTCCTGGAGAATGGCTTGTTTGCGCTTATTAATTAAAATGTTGTCGCCAATGTCAATTCGTACTGTTTCGATTTTATCGCGCGGACGTATTGTTTAGCCGTACACGCCTGGGACTTAGTTTCTCACGTAATTATTCCTTGGTCTTTGCCGTTAGAACTTTGTAGTTCGTATAACAAGAAACACGTTGGATGAAGATGTAGATAATTTTTCGACGCGATTTTCGTGTTAAAAAAGGAAAAAAAAAAAGAAATGAAAAATCGACTTGGTCGGCATTGAAAGCAGCGCCCAAAGAAAACTGCTCCGAGACTTGTGTTAGATCCACTTTTTCGAAACGAAATCGATGCGTTGCGGCACACTAAAATAAATATGATAATCCTATGCAGCGACTAGCCCTGCTTTCTCCGAATTTGAAATAGAGACGTTCGGTCCCCTTTTTATCCCGGATTCACACATTTTCGGTCATTAATCGTGACCGGCCAGCGAAATGATGTAATTAGCGTTTTACAAAGCCGCTGGGTAAATCAATCATCGTGATTCCACTGACGACTTTTTACCGGGTGAAAGTAATGCGCGTGAAGTTCTCGACGTTCAACGAATTAGAACTTGGAAAATTTTCCACAAAATAATATCTAGTTTTCCATTTCTTTAACAAAATTTGTATAACAAAATTAAGAGAAATTAGCAAAGTAAAATAAAATGCACGGTTGTAAAGAAAATTTTGTAGTATTTTTTATGTGTAAGAAGTTTGCAACGTTTATTTGCAACGAATTTTTAATAAAATATTATCTCGTCCATCGACAAAATCAAAACTTAAATTTATATCAATGCGATATCAAATGAAACAATTAATTTTTTCGTTTACTTTTTTCGTTAAAAATGTATTTCTTTGTATTAAAAATTTATAGAATTGTGCATTCGTTGCAAACTTCCTGCGCATTATTTTTTGTATAATTTTGTGAATTGTGAATTTATTCAAATTTGCACCAGCTTCGAATGCGTCGATCAAAAAAGGTATTGGAAACTTTATGCACGTGCGAAAGTAAAATTTCGTTCCACGTTGCTCCCCTATCTTTGCACCGAAACGATCGGAATCACATTGGTATATGAAATGACACGTACCAACGAACCGCAGTTTCGATTGACAATTTGTCCCGTTCGTGAAGCGCGCGAGGCCAACTTTCGTTCGATACAATTTCTGGAGCGACTCGGGCGAAGAACGCGGCCAGAAAAATGGTATCATTATTTCACGACGGAAGCCGTCCATAAACGAATGCTAAACAAACGTCGCGTTTCGCGCGGCGGCCCAAGTTTCTACCTGACATTTCAGCGATTTAACCGTTTCGCGCTGGAAATAACAATGATCGTTTCTAAATTTCCACGTACAATGCGCGAGGCGCGCTTTGCGCCCGCGGCGCAAAAATGCGCTATTAATAACAGAGATTTGCGCCGGTATTTGACACCCTCTTAATTACGGCGTTGGGAAAACGCTCTTTCGGAATGTTAATATTTAGGTTTGCAAGTGAAAACCACATTCACCGGTTTCGCAATTTCATGTGCAATCGCCCCGGCGCTCTTTTGCATTCATACGTTTATGAAATTTGACTTGCTCGCCGGCGAGTTTCATCGAGATTGTCGTCGCTTCGAAACGGCGATCCCTCTCAAAGGATTTGTCGCGCGAAATGCCGGGCTTTCAACGAATCGTTTCGTTTTCAAACACGTGTGTTTTTATTGCGCGAACGCAATTGAACGACCGCTCTGTCAAAACCAACTTTTTTTCGAATAATGCGTTTAAACATTTCCCATATGCTTTGACGTTGAAAATACTTGCAAATCGTTTGAAAAGTCAATGTGTTTCAGAATAAAATACGTAATTTCGCTGTTTGCTGTATCATTAAATATGGAATTTAACTTTACATTCTTAAGACGTTTAAATTGTTTTATTTTAAAACTTCGGTTCTTATATTGCGAAATATTGAAATACGCGTGAATCAATGATATATTTGAAAATGTTTTTCCCTTTGAAAATTAATAATAAATAATTGATCAGTGAAGTAAAATTAAATTGAATTAAAATTCAAATAACAGTAATAAAAAGAAATAATATTTTCGATTTCAAAATGAACTCAATTTTGATATGGTAATTTTCAGCCTGATATATCAATTCTTTTACAGTTAAGTACCGACTTTTCCGTTAACGAATTCAAGCCCAAAAAAGTGACTCGACTAAACGTGTCCGTTTGATACGTCTCTGTAAAAAGCGGCCGAAAAAAATCAATTAGCTCGAACGAGGCAACGAAAACACAAGTTGAGAAAAAACGGTCGCGAGATTGGAATCGAGACAAGTGTTACGCAAAGGAACGTGACCCGAACTCCGATATTTAATGGTTAATTATTGTATTAAGAAAGACGCTGACAAATGAAAACAAAAATGTTACATTTTATAGTCGGTTATTACGCGTAATAACACGACTCGGGACAATTGGCGTGCAATTAACAGTTTTATGGGTAGAAAGCCCGGCGTTGAAAAGGACTCGATGGGGGGAAAAAATGTTGCGTCGGTCGAATTTTAATAAACGTTCGAATCCCCGCGCGCGATTTCGCTCCGGTGGCTTCGCCGCGAAACGGCCGTTTGATATTGGATTAACATTTTTTCCCGCCAATTACGAAACACGTTTGCCGCAAGCGGAACCGTTACCGCGAGCGCCTATTAACTAAGCAAATGATCATTAGGAGTGAATTCACTTTTTCGTTACGATTTCGAGTCGTCGAGAGGGAGTCGCGAGGTAGGTTCGACGCGCACCGATTAACTCGCGCGACTCGTATATAATAATCCGAGAAAAATTTACGCTCGATCGGAGTAGCAAATTTTACTTTAATTAACGCTTTCGAGAACGCGACGCTCGTCGTTGTCGGCTTGTTTAGATGCGTTTACGATATCATGGGTTACATGGTAAAAGCAGTGTAAATCGTTGCTTATGTTTACCGGTTTTGAGTGGAAAAATCGTTCAGTAAAACTTACTATAAATTAGGCAAAGACAGTGTTCATTATATTTTAAAATATGTTTATTATGCACTTCATTTATGTATATTATGTTATTCAATGAACGTTAAAGATAGCGAAAGATACATTTCCATTTTTTCAGTTGGTTTTTATTTTTTAACAAAAAAATGTCTCGGCTACTTATGCTAAACAAGATCAAAAAAAAAAAGATTGAAGATATTGATTCCCATAAAAATACTTTTTCCTCTCGTTTCTTAAAACAATGTTGAAAACCTTTTTATAACTCTATTGTTTTGTTTTGTCCTTTTGTTGCGACGCAATTAAAAAGAAGTAAATTAACGAAAAGTTTGTAAGCTGAACCACCAAAGCACTCGGTGACACTGTTTCTACAAAACAGTGACGTGTTTCTTGACTTTTTTCTCTCCTTGTTACTATGAAAACGTCCGTTGACGAAACGATTGGCTTATGAAAATAAGCGATGTGTTTACGCGTTCGCGAGTGCATTTACGGCGTTACGCGCAAAGCAGATAAACGCTAAGTAGATCGGCAAAAAGATTACGCATACGAACGAGAAAACGCTCATTGTCTACCCGAAGACAAGGTGCCGCTGCAATTGACACATTTTTCGTGCCAAAAGCGACGGTGAAAAAGTTTCCTTTCGTTCGACATTAATTGCCGAAAGAGGATCTCTCTCATTTTTTCTCTTTTTTTTCGACGTCTAATTAACCCAATTATCCAAGGAAATCTTCGTCGATTACCGTAGCGATAAGTTTCGCGATTTTCCCAATCTAATCGCGACGAATTCATTCGCGGCGTTACGCCGTTCAAAGCGGCCGTATCTTGTCATTAATTTTTATAGATAAAACCGGCGTAATTAATAATAATAAACGTTTGATAATGAAAGCGCTAGCTATCGTAATTTGCCACTAGCTGATAAAAGGGCAAGCTCGATTAACGGGGTAATTGAATCGAACGTCGTGCTTTGTATGTGACGTTTTGCAAATTGCAACAGCAAAGATGCGAGACGGAAAAAACGCGCCAAAAGAAACAAAATTCTGAAAGAAGAGTTTGTTATTCTTTTTGTTTACTTTGTGATTTCATTGATGCCTTGCGTTGTTGTTGTTTTTGTTTTTATCATCGTTTTCACGGTCAATTCTGTTATTCGCATTTAATGCAAATAGAATAGACAATGAAAATAATGTCAAAAGTAACAACACAAGACTAATAAAAACAACAATGCAAAACATCAATAATAATTATAACGTAAATAAAAACAATAACCTTTTCGTTGTTATTTCTGTTGATTTACATTATTGTTTGGGTATTAATTGTTTTTGTTGTTGTTTTTATGATTGTTTTTGTTTTGTCATCAATCGTCATTGACCTTGTTTTTGTTTTTATTTCCCCACCAGTTCATACGTCCATATTTAATCCTCCTTCAAATTGCCATTTTTCAACTCAATCGACTGTAATGTTTTTTTCCTAACAAATGGAGCGTCGAATCTGTGCTTAATCAAGACTGAAGCAGACTTTGACATGCGTTCACTCCTCTTTTTTTCTTTCTTTTTTTTTTTTTTAGAAAACTCATATTTGACGCGCGCTCACATTGTTTGCGCATCGTGTCTAATTTTCCATATTACACTTTCTACCGCGATACCTCGTTATTAACATCAATTTAATTTCTTTTCCCCGTTTCTCGAGACCGGCGACCATGAAATCACGCCGCGGATACAACGCCGCGATGCGTTTATCCACTTCATCAATTTGCATGAAACGTGCAATAAGAGCCGAGCGAGAATTGGGAAATAATGGAGTGTCGAAAAAGCGTAAATGCTCTCGTTTTTCCTTCCGCTTCGAAGCTGCAAGCCGTTCGTTACCCGGCGGCTTTACGTAACCCGAGAATCGCAGTCGAGTCTCGTGTTTCTCGGCTTTTTACTTTTAAACAGCGTTTGTGTTTCACTTTTTAATTTATGTGCGATTGTAGCGCAGTTAGCGGCAACGTGTAACTTTGTTCCCCGAGACCTTAGGCAATGTCTTTGCTCGTTCACGTGCATTGGACGCGCTTTATCTAATGCGACTTCGGTCGCGCCAAGTGCATTTGTTTGAACAAACAAAATGTTTCCATTTATCCGAGCAAAATCACAACGTTTTCTACGAGAATTGCTTAATTCGATTCGGTTAACGAGGGTTTCGGCAACAGCGGGTTACTGAAATGTTATCGGACGTTTGACTTTCAGTCGCGCCTTATTGAACAAAGCTTGGGAACGATTAACAAGAGAGTAATGTGGCTTGAAATGACTTGTATCTTAATTATGAGAGTACTATTTGCACAATTAAGGTGCGAGACTAATGAATAGATTTACACTGTTGGAATGGTTGGAACTTTGGATACTTCGTATTACTTTATATTGATGATTTTGTTGATGTTGAAAATGAAATATTTAATTATAGTTATTAAATTAAACTTTTTTATCAATGAATTCGAAATTTTAACAATTTTAAATAACATTCATTGTCATTTTTTCTACTACTTGCGAATTTTTTTTTTTTTAATTTGCAAAGTTAAATTTTTTTTTTTACTTACATTAGTATTACACTGGGAAAATCAAATAGTTTTAATTACTATATAAATGGTAAAACTTTACCGGTTTCATCATTTAAAGAGCATACTTTATTGCTTAAATTATAATTAGTATTATTTATTAGTAAGTTTTATTGGATGGTTCCCCCAATATAATAAAAATAATGTAAAATAAAAAGTAAATCTATAAACCATTTCATTTTTATTGATTACAAATAATTTGATTTTGCTTGAATTATCAAACAAGTCAAATATGCATTTAAGAAATTTTCACCCACAGAGTAAAGTAAAAACAATTGTTTCTTTAAAATGCAATTAAATTATAAAACAAAAGCAAAACAGAAATTTGTGAAACAACAGCGTGTAAAGCTATTGAAAAAACAAAAATATATTTTTGTTCTTTCAATTTTGTCTTTTCAATTTCAAATAAGCAATCCTAATTAATCAGGGTGGCCACTTTCTGGAAAACCTGGGAAACCTGGAAAAGTCAGAGAATTACGTTGGTCAGGGAGAAGTCGGGGAAAAGTCAGGGAATTTTACCAGAAATCAGGGAAAAATAAACAGGTCAATTACAAATCATTAAAATGTCACAAATAACTAAAATTACGTCCACTAATTTTTCATATCTCATTTTGCTTCATTTTTATATATAAAAAAATGCATTGCTATAATGAAAACAGTTTTTGATGATTATTTTTTAATATTACAGAAACAAGTTATTCTTATATGAGGAAATATGTACTCAAATACATAAAATTGTTTAATCAAAAAGTTGCTTAAAACCTCTAGAAAAGCTGGAAAAGTCAGGGAAAATTGTTTGATAAGAATAGTGGTCAGGCTGTTAATACAAACGAGACCGTTCAAAGTCCAACGAATAAGAAAGCGACGTTGGTGCCCGTTGCGGGCGGAAGTGCGATCGAAATAGCGCGACGATAGGTAGCGGGCGCTCGAGATAAATGAGTTTTTGTTGGCGGTCGGCAGGCCGATCGATCTATCTCGAGCGAGCGCGGCGAGTAACGGTAAGCGGCCCGAGATTACGAGCTTGGTCTTTTTGTTGCAGCATACTCGAGAGGATCGCGATGTCGTCGTTGCAAGGGCTGCCGCCACTGCCACGCAGCCTCAGCGGCTTCAACCTCAACAGCGGCGGCTGCGGCAACGGGGCCGCCGAGCCGCCGCCGCCGCCGCCGCCGCCCACGCGCTCCTCCAGCAAGTCGCAGCAGCAGCAACGCAGCGCCAAAACCACCCCCACCTCCAACGCGCAGAACGCGCTCGGCGCCACGCGACCTTCGCCGCCGGCCAGGCAGCTCACCACCCTCGACACGCAGCTCGCCATTCTCAGGAGGGAAATGGTACCAATCGATTTCAAATTCCAAGGAAAAACGAGTTCGCTCCGTTTTCAATCATTCTGCAATACCTCAGTTGACAGTTTTATCTGTTGAGGTTGATATTTGTTTTCAACCCAAATGTATACTTTATACATTATAATTTAAATTTTTGATGAAAATCATTCGATTGCATTAATTTTCAGTTGAATCGAATGATTTTTGCGTTATCTATGATTTTTCTGAGTTAATGTATGGCAAATACTTTTTCCTTATGTGATTGAGATGAATGATTAAGTAAATGTAAAATTACAATGGAGTAATATGCAAACAACATTTAATTTGTACATAGATTTAAACTTTGGTTAAAAACAGAGTGAATAACAAAATTATTTAAATTTGTATAAAAAATGGAGTCAACTTGTTTTTCGGTAATATTAAAAAGTTATTGTTAATAAGTGATTGATTTCTATTTGATTAAAATATAATCTAACATTACAAAATTTATTTGTAGACGAAAAGTCCAAACACTTAACATAATAGACTTTTAAAGAACAGTGAACTAGATAAAGGAAACGAGTTAATTAGCTTACAAAATGAAACTTTATAAATTTTTCGCACAAGTAGATTAGGTGGCACTCAACGGCTCAAGTTTAAACTTACATTCCGTGGAATTCAGTTTTCAAACGTTCAGGTTCTTCTAACCAGCTTTCTTGTAATACATGAACAGGTTTTGTACGTTCCATGTTCAGATATGAATTACTTGTGTCGGAGTTAATTTGATCATCTTAGAAAGTCGATTCCGTCAAGTTTGAATGTTAAGCACGTTTTGTGAATTTCAATTGACACGCTAAAATTCTTCAGACCTGTTTATGTCCGATCAAATCATCTCGGTTCTATATTCAGGTATGATTCGCTTTTGTCAGACGAAGCTGATCATATCTGCAAATAGATTTCAGTCGATTCAATTGAATATTTTTAAATTTTAATGTGATTATTTCCAACACAAAATTAGTTGATTAAATTATAAAATATGGAGCATTTCAGTTAAAAAATGGATAAAGTTAATAAAATCATAGTCAATATTATGAAATGATTCATCTCTAATGCAAAACTTGTTACGATCGAAGCACCGTTATTTGCTTAAACGATGATCATCGCATCACATTTATTCGTCGTCGGTGACATTCAATGATTTCACTTTTTCGCCAAACAAACACTTTACCGTCTTACGTAAATCTCATGTCGGACATTAATGAAATTTTAATAATTACTGTTAATTAAAAGTACGTTTCAACGACTATTCTATAATTCAATTAATACGAACGATCAATTATTACTGCATTATGGAAAATTAAACTTTCAAATGACTCGAAACAATGCGCGGGCAGTCGAAAAAAATCTTATTGATCGTACACATGCTTTTTTTATTGCCTCGCCAAACAGTCGCGAATACATTATTAATTAACGAGTGATTTTCATAAACAATACGCAAACAGATAATAAAACCATCAGTTTGTCGTAATCGATGAGGCAATTAAATAATCCATAATCAGAAGTGAAGAATAAAAGTCGCGCGATTAATGCTTATTTTATCCATCAAATCAGAATAAACGCACACCTCGACGGATTCCAATTTTCGTTTTCACAAACCATTTCCAGTTTATTGCATCTTTATGTGAAACAAATTTGGAAACTACATCCACTTTTAAAATCAATACTATGATTCATCATATATTTAGCATAATTACTTTATTAAACTTGAAAAGAAAACAAAAATAAGTAGAATAAATCAAGATCAGTTTTTTTCTTTTTAATTTTAAGTTTTAATTTATTCATAAAACATTCTACACATATAAAATAGTAAGTTGTACACTTGAAATTGAAATTATATGTTATCTTCATGAAAATTGTAACAAAAAACATAATAGTTCCTCTATGTTTTTCAAGCAACGTCAACTTTTCATATTCAAAATAATGACATTTTTCTCTTTTCGCTCCACTCGCATTTCTATATTCAAAGGCCACTGCACTTATCGCATTTGTTCGTTTATCTCTCACTATCGCATTTCCTTTGTGGAATAAAGAAACCGCAAAAGCAGAACCCGTTACGAGTCAAGGCCTTTGTAAATAACGAAAATTTGTTTGCTCAAACTTCGAGACGGAGGTATTTTTTCCGTGAGGCGACACGCGAGACGGTCCGCACTATTAAATATAACTGGAGTTGTGTTGTTGGCTAAACAATCGTAGAGTCAAAAGTGCCTCATTTACTGAATTAATCTTACTTTCATTAACGAATCAAGCGCAATTTAGAAGTTAGTTCAAAATGCCAAAACCAAGTACATAATTTAATCACCATAATACAAGTATTCACTCATCTAAATCATGCTTTTCCATCCTTAACTTTAAAAAATTACAACTGGATCATTTCCATGCAAGTTGTACTTTTAAAAATAGAACTTATTCGAACAGCAAAATGAGTTAAAATTGATATCTGACCATTGTCACTAAACAACGACTTAAAAAGAAAATTTCCAAATACTTTTAAGTCTGTAAAAAGTTGTTTCAAACTATCGAGTTCCTTGTTTTAAAAATACTGTAAAATGTTTGCAAATTTAAAGCACATATACTACAAAATTAAAGTTTAATTTAATATACTGTCCTATAACGAGCTGTTCTATACAAAAAATCAGTTTTAATAATTCAACTTTAATTTTACAATAGCTAAGCTTTAAATGTACAAAAACTTTTAACAGAACAAGATGTAATCAATGTACAAGAAGATTTATACGTAGATAATATATAGTTTGTAACTTAAAACCACTGTCCGCAATTTCATTGAGTAAATTGCAAAAAAGAAATTAAAAATACTATGAAACAATCAAAATAATGCAACGTTGTCGAGGAAATCTGAAATGGACATTTTCTAATTGCAATGAAAAAAATTTTGTTAAAAACACTAAAGTGATTTTTTGCATACATTTATCCAAGTTCGAACTCGTATTTCACGTACGTACATAACTTGTTGTACATTTTGTAAAGTACTTCTTTTTGTTATTACAACTCCGAATTTGTTTGAGATTTTAAAAAGCGCCTTTCCTCCGAAGCAAAATCTTGGCGGACACCTCGAATGGAAAGTTCGGTCGTGATTTATTCGCGTGAATTATTACGCCGAGCTGTTTGTTTTCCCGGCCGGCGTCGTGTATTCTTCTTTCCCGTCCCGGCGCCGTCTTCCGTGAGTTTTCACGAGCCATCGATCCGTTACCTTGGATCGTCTAGATCGCGTGGGCAGGAGCCCGGATGAATATTTATAAATCGCACGCATGAGATAATCCGCAGGAAAAGAAAGAGACAGCGTAAGGTCAGAAGCGACCGCCCCCCTCCCCCCCTTCGGCCCGTCACTTTATCTCCTCCCGTTTCTTGGCTGTTATTCGAATTTTAATCGCCGCCTTTCGCTGAACAAACGCGCCACTCGACTTGTCGACTAACGTTGCGTAAATATCGCAAAATCGACCGATCGCGATCGACACGCTACCGGCGGCATTAATTGCATTTTAACTTTTGCCAATGTGTTGACATTCGGGGTTATTTCAGATAAATACGGAAATAATAAAGTGAAAATTGATGGAAATTCAAAGCTGTAATCAAAATTTTTAGATATTTTAGTAAAAACAAAGTAGTAACAAATTGCAATCGAACTGGTTTAATTGAATTAAAAAATGATGTGAAATTACGTATCTTGTAAAATTACAATCAAGTGAAAATTTACTAGATTAAAATGAACTGTTTCAAACGTCTACTTTTGAAAATGAAAATGAAGTTTGACACGTAGTTAATTCACTTATTGTGTGTTTTTTTTTTTTTTTTTTTTTTTTTTTTTTTTTCAGTTGAATTGTAAAAAAAAATTAAATTTTCTTTTATTTTCTTTTTTTAATTTTTTAAGGTAAAATCCCAAAAATCTTTATGAAAATTTTTTTTTACTTAATTAAACTTTAAATCTATGGTAAAAAACAGTCAAAAACCTTTTTTTTACACTTTATCCAAATTATTTACAAACAATTTCAAACCAAACGTAAAGGTTCCAA
>JABFOV010004127.1:0-14607 GCA_022817685.1 Aradophagus sp. ZL-2020 | reverse complement strand
TAGTCCAGTATATAGCCGAAACAATGATGAAAACCTCAATCGTGTATATTGTTTTGTTTTTCGAAAAAAAAAATCTTAAATGTAGCCCTATTTTAAGGCAAAAGATACGAAAAACCCCCTTAAGATTCAATACTTTAGAATTTTAAAAGATTGTAAAACTGGTCACCTGAATGGAATATGAAACAACTAATACGTACTTATTTTCAATTTCAGTTTAGAAAAAGAGAAGATGGAAACACATTTTGATAGACCCTGCGATTCGCTATTATCATTTTACCTTATTGCTCTTGTATCACTTTGGTGAAAGAATAATATTTCCAGTTCATCTCAAACCGAAAGAGGGATGAGACATCAATATACACTTTCTACGTTCAGTGAAAACATATGGATCGCTTTCACGCGATAACGAACAATCTTATACGCATGCGTGTCATGGCGATATATTTCACTTATTTTTGCGTTTGCAAAGTACAGTGATGCATCGAACGTAAATAAGAATATATTTACGTTCTGCTTTTCGTTCCTGAAGTTTTCAATTACTCCTAATTCATAGTAATTCGTTATTTGCTACTTTAAACATGAAATGTCTCCTGTTTGACATACAAAACGTTTTTCATCATTTGAAGCTAAATATATAGAAAGTTTTCCAAGCTATGAGTCTTAAATAAATATCCAACAAGTTTAAAATGCCTTTTTTTGCCACGAACTCAAACTTTAATTGTGATTGTAGACACGAGAAATTGTTTGCACTTGCAATTGGTTGCGAAGAAGTGTTACAAATTTTTCGCACATTAGTATCACGTTAAGTGCTCTGTTAAAATAAAAATTCTCTTTGGTGAATTGCGAATATTGATGAAAATAGTGATTAACGCAATCGAAAACAGCGGCCTTTTGACTGCGTATCCTTTCGACCATAGAAGTGCTTAGAATTGCACGTGTTTCAGAAACGATAAGGACGAGATTAAAATCTGCCGAAGCGAAACGTCGTCAGCTGCCTGTCGGTTACGTCACGTGTAAGGAAACTTTGCTAATTAATTGGCGAATCGATAGAGACCATGGTGAACCTTCAGTCCAGGCGCGTCGAACATAGATAATCTAATAATCGCTTTGTGAAAAACGATCAATAATTGAGCTAATAAATGAAGCCATTATTACTGAAGAAGAGAGTGAAAAAGGGGATGGTGGGAGTGGGAAAAAGGTGGGTAAAAAACTTGAAAACTAATTCTAACTTTTCTGGGTCAAATTTTAAATCTTAAATGGCGAGCCGAACGTGCGTCCGCGGTAATAAATAGCGAGTGACTCAACGCTGTAATTTTGACAGCAAAGTCAATTTGCAATCAGCAGCGCGGTCGTTTCGCGTCTCGTCTCCGTGTCTCTGTTTCAGCAGTGAACGAGCGTAGTTCGTATTTACCATAATTCGAGAAGAGGTGAATGGCAGCTGCATGCGAATGAGCCGATTCGGAGGTCCGCCGATTCCGTCACTTTGCATCGCTCGACGCCCAAATTTGCCGCCATCTCTCGGTTGTTTACGACGCTTCATTTGCATCGTAATTTAAAAACATCAATTTCACCAACTCAGCTGGTCGCGTGCACTTTTTCTCTTTTTTGGAAGACGCCTCCATGGTGTAGTGGTGAAGGCGTTTGTCTGGCGAGCATCAGAACGCGAGTTTGATTCTTGTCCGGGGGCGTTTTTCACTACCGCAGCATGGTGTGCCGCAGATGGAAAAGTTCCTGGTACGAGGATCATGTTCTGGCCAATAGATGGCACTATGACCTCCTAATGATAACTCTGTACATCGATTTTACAAGTTACTGTTTTACTCCATAGTCTGTGTGGCGTAAGAGAGTATACCCAGCTTGCTGGCCCGTTCTCATAGCCAAAAAATACAAACAACAAATAAATCTTTTTTGAAAGTCCTTTTTTTTTCTCCACGTAATAGTATTTGCTCGTCAAAGGCCGCGGCCGGGTGAAATAATTACCGCTCGCTGACTCGTCAAGATATCGCGTGTATTTCGATAAATAAGTCAAGTCGAATTAGCGATTGAATTTCGCGTCGAGAATCATGGCGCGCGCTCCTTTGGCAAGTTAATTGCACGGCACGTGAATACGAGTTAGGCATTCCTTTGAACAATTAACGCTTATAAGTCAACTATGCGTACTAAATAAATAAGATTCTTATGTAATTGCCCGGTATGAGCAATATAACGTTTTATTTGCGTGCCAGCGAAAATTGTCCCAGCTTTAAATGCGACATGTAACTTAAGATTCAACAATGCGGAGCTTATTGAAATAGTTGTGTCGCGGATCGGTAAACAATGCGACCTTTTGGCTGCTCATCATTTTGTATAAATTATCAACTGACTGGTTTCACCCATCAGTGATTCTCAAAGACGACCGATTAATGAGATATGTGGGATGCTGTATGAAGAACGAGGTTCAGTAAAAAGTCGTAATTACGTTATGAGAGCGTAGATACTTTTTCCTCGAAAAAGCAAGTTTTCAACTTATTTTATAAAATATTTCACCTTCATCGGAGGTAATTATAAATACGTTATTATTAGTGTACAACATGAGGAAATTTTTTAAAGTACTTAGTGACAACATTAATAAATTTTTGTTTGGTTAATGATAAAATTTACCGTCATATTGTATCAATAAGAAACTACATTGAGTGGACAAAAATATTTTAAACCATAACATTCGATGATTAAACAAGAAAAAAAATGCAGAGAAATATTTATGTGCGTAATTGGCAGTAAACACACCATAATAAATATGTTTAATATAATTGGTTTTTGAAGAATGATTATTTTGTTTAATTGCACCCAGAACTAAGAAATCGATGTTTGTAAGTATAAATATATGAATGTCAATCGTGCGATGCTTCACGTCGTACAAAGCCAAAACGCAGTTTTTCTTTTCTTTTTTCTTTTTTTTTTTTTTTTTTTTGTTCGAAGCTCGTATATTTTTGTTCGTCCACTCCATATCTCCCTTCGCCAGGCATTTGCCTCATAAGCGATCTATATATCTTTTGCATCTGCGATCGCGGCCAAGCCTAGATCCTCTTTTATGGCTCAGCATTACATGGAAAATGGTTATAATATTTATGGCGGCAATGAATAGATTTCCATATTTTGGCAGTGCCAATTTACGCGAGCCGAGACAATTTGACTTGGGAATTAATATTCGAGTTTCGAACGTTTCGCTTCGTTCTTGCGCACAAACAATTGCAATTAACGTCAATTTTTAATCGCGCGCATTATTAGGCCGGGCATATTAAACATCAAACATTATGCCTGAAAATACGTCTCCTTAGATAAAGCACGTCGGTTAATAATTAGTCGGATATTTCCATGCAAGCTCGCGGATAAAATTGCTTTTCATACATATTGAAATCTATTCCAGTATCGTGAATAGTATTATTTATTGTTAATAATAGTAAATAATTAAACAAAGAAAGGTTAAGGAATATCATTACAAATGTTCGAAGAATTTCTCAACTTTTGTATGGTCATCATTTTTGTGTTAGTAGGCATTAAAATATTTTGATCATTTTTAGGCAGTTTCACTGGCAGCCAAATGCAAATAACTTCATTGTTTTACAATCTCAATGTTCACAAGCCAGTTGCGATATTCGTCGCGCAAAAAGACAGCATTTCACTTTGACACAATAAGAAGAAATTCGCAAACAAATGCCGAATATTTCATAAGCTCGATTCGCGTTCATTCTCGCGTGTCATTTGCAAGATAAAAGAAATGCGAGAAGGTGGTTTAATGAAGAATAAAGTTTCCCGGGCCCTCAAGAAACGAGGCACATTCAAACGCTATGGAATATTACAAATGTTGATGACTATCAGAGCAAAGAAAAAAAAGGCTCGTTATTTTTATTCCGCGAAATACATTTTCATTGAAAATTTTCACCTTTGTTATGTATATGGTCACTTTATCATTAGGTATGGTAATTTTTTGAATTAAACTTTTGTGCCCAGCGGAAGACGCCGAGGCGTAATGAGAAATTTCCCGCCTCCTCGCCATTTCTGCGCGGTAATAAATAATTCGCTGCCGAGCAATTGTTTTCAAATTGACTGGGATTCAATAGAAAGTTCAATGTTGCGAATCGCGGGAATAAAGACGGGTCGTTTGCCGAGTGCGTATTAACGAAAAAGAAAAAAAAAGGAAAAATAAAAAAGCATAAAGCACGCGCACGCAAGATTACAGAAAAATTACCATATAAATTACACGCAACAATTCTGTCTTACGAATGGCGCTTTATATGCTAATCACGCGCCGGGCATAGTTTTGTTTAGCACCACTCATTCCGTCACTTTTTCCTCCTTCAATTCCGCAATGACATTACAGCGTGTAATGACAAATGTTATTCGCATAATCAAAGCGCCGCGGTGTAATTTATTCGTCGCAAATTACCTGTTAATTAGTTCTAAAATTGTTCGCCGGGGCGAAAGGGATCGGCAAATTGGAAAACCGAGGAGGCAACAGGATTCGATCGTCGCGCGAAAAGTGAATAAAAAAGGACTGTTAATTCGAGCGCGTCGAAACTTCACGAGAACGTCATCGTCGGAAAAACGCGAAGGCGCGCGTGACGAAGCAAAAAGTTTAATATTTTTCGATAAAAATGTATCTATTATAACGCAATTTGAAGAGAAGAAAATTGTCATCTTCCCGCCATGCCTGACTGTCTAAATTGCGTCGTAAATTGTATCGGAAAGTTCGGGCAATTTTGTTGCCAAGTGTAGTCAATATTGTTTCTCAATCTTGTAATCTTCTTGCCACCGCCTGCACACGTCGGGCGAGTGCAAGGACGAACGACTGCAACGAGGACGATTGAAACGAACCGAGAAACGGATGTATAAGAAATTCTCTTCGTACATAATATATGAAGTAGAACTTGGAAACATTGTTTTAACGAGAGCTAAAATAAATATGAAAAAATCAGCTAAAAAAGAAGTGAAAATGAGACAATTTAATATCAATAACTCAATTTTCATGGTAAAATGTTCAAAAAGATGTTTTGCAGTAGAACTTTGAAATTCTATGTTCCATTTCATATTTTATGTATTTTATTTCGATGTATTTTAATACTCAATCGATTTCTGTAGACAATTTTCAAAGTTTGGAGAATGATTATTCAATATTTGGGTTGCGAAAGCTGATAAAAGACTTCGATATCAATTTGGCAGTAATATAATTATTAATTCTTTTGATAACTGTTTTAACAGATTTTTTTATTATACAACGAAAAAAAAAAAATCGCAACGTTAAATTCATAAAAAATGTTTTATGTTTTACTCTTAGGCAAAATTTTATACGCTCCAAATAGGTTCCACTTGTAATGCAGAATATAAAAATGAATAAAAATACTACTTAGAAGTATATTTCAGGGAATTTCACGTGATCCAAAAAAAACTTCAATAAGGAATTCGTCGAGGTAAAAAATTGAATTTTTGTTTTAGAATGTTTTTTGTAATGGATTTTGTTTTAAAAGAAAAAATATAGAGCTTTGCAAAAACATTTCAAAGGGCAAAAAATGATGCCTAAAGTAAGTTAAAATGAGTATACTACTCTTGAGTAAACGATGCAATCTAAGGAATAAAAAAAAATGTTTTCAAGTCATTTTTTTTACATTTTATTTATTTAAGATAGTAACCTTTAAGCTTCAAAAAACGATCTAAATCTTTCCGAAAGGAGAAAATTTACAAAAAATTGAATGAAATATAAAAGAGTATTTAACAATTCAGCGTTCAAAATTAAATACCCTATTACAAACCGGCTTGTAATTATCCACTGTTAGTTAACCTCTCGGAACGCTGTAAATTTTAAACACGTATTATTCGCAAAGCTGCCATTTCACGAAAAATCACTTTTCGCCGACATTATTCCGCTTTTTTTGTCGCTGATTCCGAATTCAATGTCTGTTCTATAATGAGATAATTTAAATACTAGAAATAAGATTGCACGGAACTTTGGAAAAAGTTGTCAAGGTTTAACTTCATTTCATTTCAATGGCATCACACCGTTCGATACGACTTCCGCTGAAAGTCTTCAATTTCGTTGTAATTTTCCTGATCGTAAAACGCTCCCTCGGCGTTTTTTCCTCTACCACGAGCCTCCCGAGCCCCGCGAGTCGTCATACACACTTTTATTTCCAACACTTTCATTTCTACGAGAAAATACAGCCAACGGAGTTAACACGTTATTGTGGGCATTTACGAGCGCGGCAAGCAGCGCGGCGATAATAGAGGCCGGCGAACTTGCTTAAAGCCGCCCCCAGTCGGCTGATTTCTGAAAGGTGCAGGACTCCTTGGCTCGCCAGATCTTAACGATCTTTTTGGAAGTCACGCAACTTTGACAGTCTTTGTTAGCGCTCGACAATGGCAAATGTGTTTTCTCAATTTCCTGTCCAAGGGACGGCTCGCAAGAGAGTATTGCAGATGAATCAATTTTTTGGCACCGTGCTGTACCGCCGCGTTGAATTCGCGCGATCGCTTTTTTGTCGACAATATCGAAACATCGGAAATCATCGGGAAATCCTGTCCCGCGTCCCGTCGCCCGCGGTTTCATCAGTTCGTGATGCACAAAGATGTCGCTCGAGTGGCACACTTTTGCCAATGAAAAAAATTACGGCGACGCAAATATGCCGTGGGAAAGAAAAGCGAGAGGAAAGTTCAAGGACGAATAGCTGGAAGAGGGAGCGAAAAATGGCGGGGGATTCAAAGAAGTGGCGGGAAACAATGCGCCGGGCTGAAGGAGCTGTAGTGAAAAGAGTTTTCGAAACAAAAATACAAGTCACACGCGTGAAATGCTTTCGGGAGAACGGCGCGTAACTTTGAATTGGGTGTTTATGTGGAATAATTTTTACGTTCATTTTTTCACTTTTTTAATGTTTTCACAAAGAAAAAAAAATGAAATGATTTAGAAGCAATTAAAAAAAAAACTGAAAGAAGAGAAGTTATAACTTTGAACCACTTGTTTCATTTTCACCTGTTTACTGTAACTTTCAGGCGTTTTCTCGGCACATTTTAGTCGTCTTCCAACAATTTTTGTGCATGCTTTTTTCCGCGTAAAGAACGAAATTTTAGCAATTCGCAAAAATTCGATGTCTGTACATACGTGACGTGAGGCATAATTGGATGCGACGCAGCGGGCGATGATGTTTGCGAATTCTCGGAGCCCAATTCAAGTGCATGCTTCTTCGGTAGTTGCGCCGCATGGGGTCGCGGGTTTCCGCAAAGCGTGACGCTATTTATTTGCTACGACGTTACCGATCCCACGGGACGCCGTCTTTGCCGGCTGTTGACGGACGACGTTATTTAGTTTGCCGACCAAGTGGACGCGGTATAAAGTGGCCAAATTACGGGCTTTTTTTCGCCGAGCTTTTACCGCGGCGCTCGTTGCTTTATGCCGTGCAGCTTTACATGTCAAATGTGTAAACGAAGTTTTGTAGATCAAATGTCGACGAGGATGTATGCGAAGCCAAGTTCGTTACACATTTTGTTGCAATGAAATTCGTTTTCTGACAGTGCGTTTTTTATTTTTTTATTTTTTTTTTATGCATGGATAAAGCGGAAGGGTAAAAAGTTTTAAACGGCGCATTTCAATGGATTTTAACAAAGATTTTTTTTCATCAAAATAACGTTATTAGAAAATGTGCCTGAAAATGAAACTTCATGGTTGAAAAGAAGAAGAAAAAATGGAGATTTGATATTGCTATTAACTTATTTTCGGACCTAAAGATTGACTCAAAAGAAGATTTTTGTAATTCGATTCTAGCTTGAAAATAACATAAACAAGATCTGCTTGAGTTTTACATTCGTTCATTTGTTTTATCGCACGAATAATTTCCCCGTATTTGCAATGAACGTAGCGTTTGATAGGATGAAATAAGACCAAAAGCATTAAATCAAGTAAGGCGATACTGACGCAATGTTGTTTGATGGTAGGTAGTTTTACATAACACAAAGATTATGTACCTAAGAGTGGTGTGTAACTTTTACACAAACAATATAAGCGACAAGATGTACGTTTACATAGCCTTCCGCAATTTTGTATGAAACCCGCACGTCACACATCGATTCCCGAGCGTACACGAAAATCGATTTCACGCGTACACCTTCTGTAAACGCCGTCTCTCTTCTGTGACGCGATCCTCACTAACGAAGGCGTATTAAAAAATTTAATCCATTACACAAACAAACAAATAGACAGTTGAAAGAAATGTTGAAGTCGAAAGAAGAACGAAACGTAAGCAGTCTCGCCGCAAGTTAATTATTGTCCAAGGATGCTGAATAATGAAAAATTGAAAAACAATAGTAATCAAAATGGAAAGTAACGATTCAGTGATAACAACGCGAAGAAAAATACGCAGGATAGTGGGCTGTGGGAAGAAAAACGTCAAATCTGTTTGGATAAAGTTTATGGAAAAAATTAATCTGAATTACTTGCAAAAATGACAATGGCAGGTAATTTCAAAGCTTTTAATAACTAATCATTATCCCGTTTTATATTAACTAAAAAGATAGATGTATTTTTTAAAGTTATTTCTTTAGAAACAATTACTTTCTCAAAAAGTTTTTATTGATATATATTTACTTGTATCGCACGAACAACAAGACCTTTTCAAGGAACAATAATTAACGTTAAACATCTTGGTGACAATTTTAAATTGTGAAGTTTATGATTTCATTATCACGATTCCCAAGTTTTCCTGTAAATTGATGTAATTAGACGAAACATCAAAACCATAAGTATCGCCGCAAAACGTAACGAAGAGGAGAAGAAACAAGCAAAAAGCGGATTGGTCCGTGCCAACTGAATTTTTGTAATTTTCGCGATGGCCTGTTAATGAAAAATTTAATAATGCGAAAATGAATAGCACAGAGGAATGCTGATACAATGAATTTTAATCGCGCAACATAGTCGAAACCGGATCCTAAGCGCAAAAAACGAGACCGGCGAGGCGCCGCTCTTGATTAAACATCGGAGTAGCCGTGAATGCAATAAAAGTTGATCTTTTATATATATCTTTTCCTTTTTTTTTTTTTTTATCTTACCCCGCGTTTTGTTTCAGAAGTAAAAATGCTCGAACGAATACGTTTCTTAATGTAAAGCGATGGGGTTGGAGGCATGGCGGGGGTAATGAAAAAGGAGGAAGAAAAAATAAGGCCGCCTCGCAGTCCTGCGAAGTTTAATTTACGAGGGAATTCCAAGAAAATATTTCAGGCTAATTTCTCGTCTCCGTTTGTGCAATCTACGGCCGTCTTTGTCTCGCAGCCTCGACGCGATGGCCGTCTTTCTCTTCCACCTCGCATATCCCTTTTCCGCCTCCACGCAAACTCCTACCTCAAGCTCTTTTTCGATAAAGAAATAAAAATATCGCGAGATATCCACAGTCGGATCGTCCGCGCATAACAAATTGCTGAGCTACACAAAAAGCATTTTCACTGCTCGCGCGCGCAAGCTCGTTCGCTTCTTGTCTTGCGAACCGTCTATCTTTGTTGTGCAGGTTTTGAGCATCTAGCGGGTGTGGCTGTTTGCGAGCGTTAATACAGAAACCAACCCGGAATAAAAGTAATGACAGTTAATAAATAAATAATTAATCGATCAACCGATAAATCAGTCAATCAATCGATAAGTTAATAAATGAAAATCAATAAATACACTGAAAAGCAGAATTATTAAATACTGTACATCTATATTTAATGCTGTAAAAACTTTTGTTACATGGTAAATTGTAAGTTTTACAATATGTAGAGTGATTGTCACATGTTTTTTTTTCCAAATGTTTTAGAATTAATTCTAAATGGAAATAAGTTGATGAATCAAAATATAAAAATAAATAGTTACAGATGAAAACGTATATACTGAAATATTACTAAACTTCATTTGCCGCGAGTCACTTGTACGCTTTTAAATGAAAACGGTAGCTCCATGATCTTTTATTAAAGAGAGCAATTACGACGTCACGCTTCGTTCAGCAGGCCTTTAATTAGCCGGATTTGATAGAAATCTGAATATTTTAATTATAAAGCTGCGTTGATTGATTTTGACTTGAAGATTTTCATCGACATCTGGACATCGTTTTTAAGCGCAGTTGTCTGTTTTCAAGCGTTTGGCAAAAGAGGGAAACTGTCGACCGTTTCGTAACTTTTTGAAATTAGGACTTGCTTTTGTAGACTATAATTGAGTAATATTTTTAAACTCATAAAGATTCTAACGTAAGAGAATATGGATGTATAATAGAATATAAACGTGAAATAAATATTTAGTAATAAATAGTCTATTTTTTTCTTTGAAAAAAAAAATAAATAAATAAATAAACGGTGTATATAGTTTTATGAAAATCACTGTACGTAAATTTCACGTTCTTATTGAACGATTCTCATTAATTCAATGTTTCAAGTTGTTTTGACACGTTCTTTACACAGTGCAAGACATTAGTTAACTTTTTTTTTCTTCTCAAATTTATTTACATACTTTTTGTTTATCTTCGGTTGTACGCAAGACAAATAATTAGCATGATAAACGTTGTCTGAAGAGAAAATACTTGTTGAATTTTTTATTGTTAAGCGCTATTTCCCTGACCCCATTATGCGCACGCAAAAATTTCATTTACTCCGCAGCTTGTTCTTCGTTAGTTTCGTATTTGACAAAAGGCTATCTGTATTTTCAACAGCAAAGTGAAGCAAAGCGCACTCAACAAATTAATTAGGCGATTCAACAAGTAGCCGCGTTGGCTATACAAAAGTTTGGATCGACTAATAAAACATTTTGTTCTTGTTCAGGGAAAGTTTCGCTCAAGCAACGAATCATTTTATGGAAACGATAATCTTCTTTCGTGGTTTTGTAATTTAAAAATAAAGCGCCTCGAGTTCGTGTACATGTGAATTTGTCATCGCGTTTCGTCTTAAATCAAGGATGCCGGCCAAAAGTTTCTCTCTCTCTTTTTTTTATTTTTTTTTTGTAAAAAAAGAGTCATAATTGTTGAAGTTTTTAAATTGCGTGCGCAAACTGATTTTATAACAATTTTTTAAGCAGAATTTGGAACTTCGGAAACTTAATTCGGCCATTTCTTGCTTCCGTCGATGACACGACAAAACGAGAAGCAATTTGAAATATATGGGATCAAAAGTTTGAATCAATCTTTAAAATTGAAACAAATGCTTTCAAGGTTTTCATTTTTATTGGGTGTTAAACTACGAAACTAACTTTACGGCAAATAAAGCGTTATTTTATTTTGTTCCTTTCCAAGTCAGTATATAAACGAAAAATGTGAAAAAAGTATTCATTCGGTGTGATTGTTCCGTCGTAACATCAGTTACACTGATAATTGATACAATTAAAATCTACTCCACCTTCGAAAAAATTAACGAAAAATATAAATTTACGAAATCGAATATTCAATTTATTTTCATGGAAAAGTTAGGAATGGTTACCTCAAGAAAATAACGTTGTACAAAGACTGCCGTTTATAAAAAGTTTTTCTAAAGAAAGAACTTGCTGTCTATCAAAAATTATAATTTTTTGATTAATTTTTTTCAACTAAGATTTTAAAACGTAAACTATCAAAAAAAAAAAAAATTATTGTCCCAACAAAGCAATTGTTTTCGTTAAAAATCACTGTCTGAACAGAATATTTTTTAATTAAAAAAAAAAAAAAAAAAATTAATTAAGATGGCAGTTCTTATTTTTTTCCCTAAAATTCAACTTTCGTCCATTTCGTTTGAAAAATAAAGAACACAAACAGTCAAAAAGAACGTACGCTGAAAACGTCCTTTTTTATCATATACCTTCATAAAGTTTCTCCTTTTTCTCTTCCTTTTCACGGCATAAACACATTCCGCTTAATGATTCGGCCGAAATATAAAATTTAAGCGATTCACGTTATCCGCCGTGACTTAACCGAACCGTGGAAAAGCAGGAAAATTAAATTAGACATCTCTTTTAATAAATTCACGTACGCGGACTTCTTGCAGTAGCGTACGTACGTCATCGTAAATAATTATTTTTCCTTTCGCAAAAAAAAGGGAGTGGCGAAACAGAAAACGAGCCCGCAAAACTCAGGATAAGTGGACAAGGAGGTGGCAGTGGACAGAGTAGAGAATAAAAAAGATAAAAAATGAAAAAAATTGAACGGTTGTCCCGCGGGGCCGAAGACAAGAAACTAAACGACTTAGCAGAAGCCCGATTTGCTTTTAGCGGATCAAAGCGGCGAGCAATTAAAAGTTTTTTTCTGACGACGCGAATGAAAAGACGAGGGACCTTTAGCGGTAACAACTCTCGGCATAAACAGACAGCCATCGAAAGAGCTTATCGCATCTGCGATGAAAATTTATCCTCGGCGTTCGATTACGGGGTGTCGCTGGCACCAAGTCAAACGGCCTTTATAATTCACGCAGTTTCGTCGGTGCCAGTGACCGAGCCCACATTGATATCGAAAAACGCGCATTTCTGCATATGGCTCGCCGCGAGGAGGGGATTCCCGCGACCCCACCACCACTCGTTCTTAATCCTCCCACCGTCTCGGTTTTGTTTTTCGACTTGCACGTCTGTCCTTGTCGCGTGTGGGCGTGTTGTTTTTGCGCGCTCCCTCGAGCGTCGATATTATGAATTCAAGCCCCGCACACGGAACTTCGTGCCAAAGCCAGACCGACGACTGTTCAGAAAACACTGCGATTTATGGTAGGGGGAGGAAATGATGCATTTTGTTAATTATTTCCTAAGCTACGTGCCGCCGCGACGTGCGGGCATAACTTCGTTTTCGATATTCTCCCGGCCGTGCTGCCGCCATTCCAAGTAAGTTTTTTGTTATTACTATTTATTTAAATTATTGTACATAACTATTTCTATTTCTCATATTTAAACGTAATAAAACTAAAATTTCAACTTTGACGTCTGTCATATAGCAAAGTTCGTGTTTATTGTCATTGTCATCATATTTTTAAAGAAACTTCAATCACAAATACTTTTTTTTTATTTTATAATCACAAAACATAAATTGATTATGAAATTGATAATAAAATAAATAATGAAAACTGATAACGCAAAGGCATAGAAAAATGAAATCGTCACGGCCTGCAGATCCTTGTTGGCCAGAACAACGCAATTCGAACGTTGACGTTAATCTACAAACGTGACTAAAAATATATTTGTTTATTTATTCGTGAAATTGATTGATAAAAGGCTGATTTCAAAAGACCTCATGGAACAATGGCATTTATTATTTTACGGGACAAACAGGTGCATGCCCCGAGGCTTGTATCGATAAATTTACAAGCGCGCGTGTTGCTTTATTAAACGTTTCATCGGAAAAAATTCAGCCATATTTTCAAATAAGCCTGCATTAGTTTAAAAATCAACTAGTCATCGCGATGGCTAATATGCGAAATGAACTCAGTTTAAATTTTAATCCTGCAGCAAAACATCATTGCTTTACGAAACCGTAATTTCAAATTATGAATTCACGATTGAAGCTCGCTCGACCGAATTTGAAATTTCGTCGATTTACGAATTACGAACTCGAGCGAACGAGCGATCGCGATGATTAAACGAATCGCTCGTCCTTATCGCCGGGGTACGATTTCATCGAAAAATTTTTCTTGCTGTGACATAGTTTGCTAGTGAGGCGTTTTATGGAGCCACTTGAACCGCCTTAATAGCCCGCTGTTGCAGCAGTTATTTTCCTTCCTTCCTTCCTTCCTTCCTTCCTTCCACGTCGTCTTTAACTTAATGGAAAAATTAAATGTAACCTCGTCAGGGAACTTGGCCCGTTGATCTATCTTCATGCCACTCACGTTTATTATTAAATGATAATGTTTCAATCGAAATTAAACGCGGAGAGAAATAATGACCGCCTTGAACTGTTGCAGTGGAAGAAATTTTCCAACGTTTGTTGTCATTTTTATTGTCATATACGGAATCTGATGCAATATCGGTTTCAATAATGTATGCGGCCTAACTATCTAGATATCAAATTTTATTGAAGGAAAAATATATTTTGAGAATTTATATGGCAATCATGAATGGGATTGTAAAATATCAATTTAAATTGTAATGTGTCAAAACTTTCAAAATTATATTTTATTGAGATATTGTTACTATGCCAAATATATGCAAATAGAAACATAATAAAATTACAAAGAAAAAATGACTTATAGCAAAAAATATTTCACTTGTAATTCTATTATGACATCTATACATTTTTCAATCAGGTTTTAACAACGAATTCTCTCTACAATAATTTTATACAAAACAAAGTTAAATGTCAAATATAAAATCTCTGATTCTGAAAAGTATTTGTGGCAATATAATCCGTAATTTGGTTTTTCATTCTTTCTTTTTTTTTTTTTTTTTTTTTTTTTTTTTTTAAAAAACAATTATATTTATTTTTAAAGTTGCCACAAAGTACTTGTTATTTTATCCTTAACTTAAAAATATAAACTTCAAATAAAGTCTAATTCTCAAAACATCACAATAAACATTTACACTATTTCACATTACTGACCCCACTCACCTCTCCACCTCTCCGATCTCAGTATTCTGCTTAAAAAAAAAAATACATTAATCTTCTGGTACTTACTCACCGTTTCTTT
>JABFOV010004126.1:0-14612 GCA_022817685.1 Aradophagus sp. ZL-2020 | reverse complement strand
CAACAACGTGTCCTCCATACTACTCACATTCTATAACACATAGCAACTTATGCCCCACCCACACCAAAACACAATCCACGTAGACACTTTTTTTTTTCATTTTTGTGGAGCGCTACACGCTGACAAAAACATATTTTATTGAAAACAGCGATTTTTTTTTTTTTGAAAATCGAGAATTACATATTACATATATATATATATATCTTATAACTATTAACTTATATTAAACAAAAATTTAAATAAAATATGGTAAAAAAAAGGTCTGAACTTTTATTTGCATATTTTTATCTCATTACCATCCATAGAAGAATTCAAATAATCCTTTTCAATGGCTGAAGTATCCAACTGTTCAATAGCAATTTCAAAATCGAGATCATCATGACAAGCAGTTTCCTATAAAATAGAAATTATATTTTGCATCTCATGTAAAATAAATTAATTACTATTACAACAATTCGCACAAGAAGTATTCATTTTTTGTGTTTGAATTAATTAACATTGTAAGTACTTTTTTAAGTAATGTTTTTTTATCCTTTTCCTTTGTCTTCCGCTCAATTTTTGGTGCAGCTATTCTCTTTATAGTTGTTTTTCCAAACAAATCTTTGGCTGACACAACTTTCTCCACTTTTACATTTGGTTCCTTTTTCGTTACTTTTTTTGAATTGAATTCCTCTTCTGAATCAGATGAAATATGATTTACTTTCTTTCTCCCTTCAATTTTCTAAAAAAATTAATGTGTTGAGTATTTCATAGTATCAAATATATTAAATATTAGATTTATCATTTATAGACAATTTATAAATACTTAACAATCAAATATTTAAATTCTTAAGCATTTAAAATTTACCTTGCTCTTTTTTATTGGCGACTCTCCTTTATCTTCATCCTCATCCGATGATATTTTTGGTCTTTTTCTTGATAATAATTTTTCATTGTTCTTTGTACCAGAATTAACTGGTTGAAAATAAGATCTAATATCCTGAAAAATTATATAATCAAAAAATGTATGAAATGAATAAAAGAAAGAGCATTTTTGATACATTTCAAAAATACATTACTGAAGTGTGTAAAAATTCAGCGAGTAGAATAAAATATTACTTATTTGCGTACATTTAACATAAATGCAAACAAAAATAATTATTTTGTTGTTATATTATTGAAAGCCATTGGGCTTTGAGCATATTTTTAATCGTAACATTATTCTAACCTGACAAAGTTCAAAATAATTATGTTTAGAATACCACTAAATGAAAATGAATTCAAATTTGGTTTTTAAAATAATTCGTATTGGTTTTGAAGGACAATTTACAAACCATTTTCTAAAATCGTCTACAATATTAATAATATTAACAATGTTTATATGCAATTTTAAAGGAAATTTTGATAGGCACTTGTTTTTAAGAGAACATTTTATTAAGAATAACGATTTGATTTAATTAAAAGAGAGTAAACTTACTTTTGGCATTTCTTTTGTTTTTTCGTCGAAATAAAGAAACACGTAATAATGAATAAGCAGGGATTAGCAGTACAGAGCGTTCCCGCGTTACTAAGGCCTCCGCACCATTAATACATGTATAAATTTTTTCATTCAAAGAAACAGTGGAACTGGATGAGCGCCATCTAACGCGAATCATGGACCCTAGCAGAAAGAAATTGACCAATGACGTATTGGAAAAGTAACATAATTTTGAAATGAAAGAGGACGCAATTAAGTAAGTTAAATTTGTTTCTTTTATTACATTATATAATATAAATAAATTTAAGTTGTTACTGCAACAGAATCTTGAAATCTTTAAGTACCATGAACATAGATTAACATTAATTAAATTAACAAACTCGTCCAAACATGTTATTATTTTGCTTTGATAATGCTGAGTTTTACAAAAACATATTCGGATGATTATTATTATTTAATAATGTTAATATTCGTGAATACATCTCCGGCTATATTTAGGACAATATAAGTCATTGTATTTTTCTGAACGCTAATCGAAGACGCCATGTACTGCAGGACACGTTCAGAGGCACCCACTGAATGTTTGCTGCTATTGAATTGGTCTTTTTGTTATAGAAAGAGTATGACTAAATATTTCGTCAAATAAAGAGAACGGTTCGATGCATTACAAATAACAATTAAATTTGTTTAATAATTAAAAAATTCATATATTTCCCCCGTTTAGGCCCTCTTTATTTGCTTTAGAAATCGTATTGTCATACGTTGCTGTCTCTGTTCAATAATTGCACTTAAAAAGAAACGAATGCATTTTATGAGAACATTTTCACATAAAAATCATCCCAAAATATTTCTACCAGCAACAAGTTGACATTTAAATTTCATCAATCGGTAACACAAGTTTGTTTACCTTAATTTAATCAAAGTAATACCATCATATGTCTTTTCAATTACATATATTAATTGAAAAATGAACAAGTATTCAAGTGAAAATAATAAAGTTGAAACAAAAAACGACAATGAAGTAAATTTGGCTGCAAGTACTTTTACATTCCACCAATTCTCTGAACAAATTGGCGAGGTTAGATTGCACTGTCAGTTTATTAAAATGAAGGATAGTTTGTACGTTTGGATCGGCGATATGAAAGATCCCTTGATGGACGACCTCTCGCTGGCGCTGGTGTCGTCTTACGAAAATCAACCAGTGGCAACCAAGTTGCTTGGTCCGGTGGCGGAGTACACGTCAATAAATATTGCAAAAAGGCTATCAAAAAAGACAGGAAAACCAATCTACGTAAGCTTCAATTTGCCAGCAGATAACATTACTTTGCCGAGAATTGAGAAGCGAATTCAAGAGGAATTTTCAAAAAATACTCAACTCTTATCTTTTTGACAAACATCATTGTGTTAATTATAAAATTAAGTTTCAATTTATTCTGATCAAATGTTAACAAGTTTTAATTTTTAATCCTATGTAAAATTGTTTCATACAAATATAATGTGAAAATATAATTCATAAGATATTTATGTTTTTATTTATTTCTGTATTTGAAACATAGAAATTCTCAATCGTTTATTTTGTTGATATTTTTTCACGCCTTTGTTTTATTGTGTAATTAGTTACTGGAATCTGAGTGGTTTCTGTTAAAAATATCATTAAATTGTATTAAATTATTGCTGCAATTGTAACATTTATTTTTTTGTCTTTCAAAATTGTTTAAAAAATAAAACTACAAAAATTTGTAGAATAAAAATGTTATACTTTTTAGTAAAGTTCAATAGATTTAATTCAGTTTAATTCTGTCAACTGTAATATTGTTTTGTACAGATTGATAAGAATTTATTTTGCAACTTTGTACTATGCTTCCTCTAGTGACAGATTTTGTGAAAGTTCATTTATAATTAGAAGACTTTCATATACACTTTAAGTTGGTGGTTAATTTTAGGATTTGTAATAATGTAAGATTAGAAGATATAAACATTACCCTGGCAACGCAATACAACATAACTTAAGCAAGAATTTAGACTGCATACATAGAATCACATTAATTTAGTGTTAAACTCATGCTAACAAACTGTTTGAACATGTTCGACCTTGGAATTTAAATTAACTGTTCGTACAGTTCATGAACTGTTCAAATTTTTGATACTCCTACGGATAATTAAAAATTGTGTGCAAATTGTTACAAAACAGTTCAACTATATAGTTTTATCGACTGAAGCCGAGTTATCATTTAGATGGGAAAACTGAATTGTTTCATTGAAATAAGTCGCCAATTGACTTGATTTACATACGAGTAGCGTCGAACAAATGGCAAAGAAAATAGATGATAGTGACGCTTCTCGCTCAAGTGGATCATTTACTGTTCAGCAGAATTCACACGGGAAGTCGAACGTGGATTGCTAGACAGCTTCCGGTAATCCAATTCCGCATTATCCACGGTGCTCATCCCAACAGTGAAGTGTGCATAGGCTGCGCGCGAGAACCCATCATAATCAATTGAAGCCTCGTGCTGTGGAATTGAGCACAATAACCGTAGCCGTGGATCTACAATTTGTATTGTCGTTGATCAATACGCTCTCATCTCTTGTACTAAATGGGCCTTGCATCTATTAAGTTCCGTTGATTGTTTTGTTAGTACTTTTGCCAGTCCCACGCAGCTCATCACAGCTAAGTCTTGTTCTGCAATTAAGAGTTCATGTCAGATTTATCATGTCGGATTTCCAGATCTTGGCGTAATTTTTAAATTACACTTTTTAAGATAAAATTAAAACTTTCCGAAACAATCCAGCAAATTTTTGTTAATAAGACAATACAATAATGTAAGCAATTAACGTCAAAGTTTCTTTAATTATAATTGTCAAATTGGAAAGTGTCAAAATATTTGTTTCTACCTCAAAACATTTCGCAGTATGTAAATTTGAATAAAAATGAATCTTTGAGAATAAAAAAATACGCTAAGTTCTCCCAAAGTGATGGAACTTCTAAGTTACGTTTATTTTGGATACCGATGAAATTTAGCAGCATTATTTAAAAAACACTAATCTAGTAATGAAGGTTTGAAGATTCACTTTAATAGATTGAATTCTTATAGCGATACACTAGAAACAGAAAACTACTGACCCAGCCTTTTTTACCACTCCTCATGCAGGATAATAATGTACGTAAAAACTACATTGCAGTGCATAATAGACTTGGAAAGTTGTGATTGGTTATTTACAATAAATAATTCTTTTTATAATACACGTCAAGTTGGTACCTAAATGAAAGATTTCATTGACTGGGCGTTATTTTGTTTATTTCAAACCAAATAATTCGAACAAATGATTTGCACGGATCTAAAATTGTTCAACAGTGTAGTCTCGTGCTAGAGATTGACACGTCTTTGGTGATATGTCACGAACCGGTACAAATGGTTTTGTTGCTGTTTCGCTTTATCCAACTACATTTCTTTCAGCGAGCGTGACAATCGAAAGGTCATTGTTGTCAATAAAACTAAAATGGACGTTGGAAAATTCGGTACTCAACGAGTGGACAAGTTCTTTAAAGCGAACCATACCTCTGTCTTCCTCGTTTAACGTTATTAAGCCATCAGAGACAGCTGATGGTTCTGTCCTTGTTACCTAATCTCGGCCACGCTTTGGACAACTTTGAAAGGGTTGTTGGTGGTGAAGCGTTTGTTAATCCGCAGCTCCAATATAACGGCGTGTAAATATTGATTCTAATCTGTTGGAACACAATGTTGTTTCTAAAGACTTCTAGAATGGTGTCAAAACATTCAAGTTTCCTTCGCAAGAACTTGAGGTGGTGGGTTATACATATTCCCTTTCCGCTTGTGTCCTTTTACAATTCAACATCGATTAATCATTTTTCATATCTTTGTTATTTTGAGTCGTTACAAATTGTTCTGTGTCCTTCTTCCGGGTCTGTTAGGCTACGTGTACATCATCATATTGTTATTGACTTCAAAATTTAGATCGACTCTTGTTTTATAGTTATGCAAACTGATTTATTTCGGCTTAGCTCTTTTTAAACATTTATATGATTTTGTTTAAAATATTTTATTCCCTCGCAAGATACTGTTGAGTGCAACAGATGATGAAATTTGATTGATGGTTCTCCAAACGCTTGGCTGACAAGTCATAATCCGACAGAACAAATTGCGCAACGTTACTTCCAATTATGTCTTAGGTGGGCTGACAATCGCATTTCTTTACCCTTTTCCTTGGCGAGTTTACGTTCACAATGGCCCGACAAAATTGGTCGGGGGAGAAATAGAATTCGAGCATCCTAAGTGAATAATAAAGATCTGAATGGGGTTAGATAGACGAAGCGAGGCGAGGTCCGTGGGGTCGGTTACGATAAGGTGCCCATATTGGGGTTCCGCCTGCGGCCAAATCGTCCCGTCTTTCGCTCGAAATTATTATTCGACCATTATACGATGATTACCTCCACCAATATGTGGCTGTAATACGAGAAATAAGTATGCGGCAGTTTCGCAACGAGGTGGATCCGGTGACAAACCGAATAAATCATCGCGCACTGTTAGCGTGTATTTAGCGCCACTTTTAAGCACATGTTCGTACATCTGCTTCTAGGCTAAGCAATGTCTTTCTGTAATAACAACGTGTAATCATGTGTAACGTCGATACAATTGACTGTATTGTTGTTTAATCAACTTATTCAAACATGTGCCTGGTCAAAAACGAAATAAACTTTGACGTATCATTTTTGCATCAATTCAATTGAAAGATTTGCGTGCGAAAAACAATAATGTAAGTTGCCTAAATTATTGTTAACTATAATTAATAACTGTCTTATCTCCATGCGTTTAATAAGTGGAGAAGTTGTATTTTTAATAATATAGAAATATATGGACAAATTACCCAACTTCATTGCATCGGGAAATTCTCTGCAATTCAAGTTGATGTTTGATTATTGCGCGATCAAAAAATTTCATATAAATTTGTATTTTTTGTTCAACGAAAACTTGACGATAATATGTAATAGAGCAAACTTTTACCTGCACAATAGTAAATGGTATTGAATTTGTCTGAATGCATATTATAGAAATAGAACTAGAGCACTTTTCTTCGCTTAAAGCAATGTCACGGTACATTTTTTGTTCGTACAAAAAATATAATTTAAAAATCTAATTGAATACCTAGTATGAATTACCAGGAATGGAACTTGAAAATAATAATTATTTAAATAAAAATTTAAATAAAATGGAAAATGAATGTACTGGACGTTCGATTAGCCATTTGCCAAAGGTTCTTAATTGGCGATGAAAAAATACAAGTCGTGATTGCCTGGCAGTATCAGATTTACATACGAGAAAATGCGAAAATAGCATCAGTGGTGCGCCATAAAAGCATATGAAATTTGAATCTCGAAGCCGGCATAATGCAAAGTATGTAAATTGCTTTTTTGGTCACCCCTTCTTTTTATAAGCGAGTTCATGTGTGCGCTGGCACACTGCCTTCTCGTTACATCAAACGTAGAGTTGCGTATTACATCGCAAGCTGTGTCAGAAGTGCTTTGCCACGGCTTATCTGCTACCCTTCCTATAATTTAAGTATATTATTTCGCTTTTCTCCGCTTTCATACGTATTCATACATTTGAAATTTACTTTGACTTTTATTTGTTATTTCAATTCATTAGATAAATTTACTTTTTCAGGTAGCAGGTAGTTTTAAGCAGCTTTTGGTTCAGACCTTTACTATTCAAAACTATTATTTAATATCTCAAGTAATAATTGTCTACTTTGTCTAGTAGAGTCACCTTGTACCAGCGAATTTGATGCTTGGAAATCCAAAATGTGTATTAAATTCAAAGTAGCATTTATGCCAATCTATGAATTAATACTTTTGTTATTGAGCCAATCTGAGTCCTTACTGGAGTTAAGTTCGATATAATAAAAAATGATAATAATAACAATAATAATATCTAAACTTAATTAAATTTGGATTTGTTTGATTCAATAAACAGTACTTGAATCTTTAATTACTCAAGATTGTATGAAAATTTAAACTTAGCTTTGATCCAGTTGATTCCGCATGATGAAGTCATGCATGATGAAGTCAACTAAAACTTTTCTGTTTTGCCTCATACAATCACAAGCGCGTATTCGTTAATGGATACAAGAGTGGATTTATTTATTTAGGCCGTGGTCGTGCTTGTACGCATACGTATGCAGATACATGAATTCAACGGTGCTTAGGACGTGCCGTTTGTGACCCTTTCATCGTCCATTATGGTGAACGATCAGTGACGGGGGTTCCCTTTTGTAGCATACTATTGTTGCGGATCATCTATGCGCCACACAACAGCTGTTCCGACCTATCGATATCAATGTTCCGATACTTCCTGTAAAATACTCTTATGGATAGGATAACTCCAATGAGAAGCATCAGATTAGTTTGTTTTGTTTTCTGATCAAGTTGCGTTATTGTGATTTAGGGTGTTATCTTTCAGTGAGTGGACAAGCGAAAAGAGATGAGTCAGTTGATAGTATCGTTGGTATGATGTGATGTAGGCGTGGACTCAAATGATGACAATTCGTGTTATTAGAATGGTTATGCAATTAGTAAACGCATCATTGATCTTTAGACTCCAGATAACAAATTATCTAAAATCAGTTTTGGCTGTACAGTAAAATGTACGCGTATTAAAAGTTCCCTCACAAGAACTGAATTGCAGCCCCAATTAGGCATGGCCCAATTACTTATCGGCGTTTTTAAACGCTTAGTCTATAATTATAGTATGTCATTGTTTGGTATGTAATGCTTACTTCTATGAAGTTCTTAGGTCAGTCCAGCTGACTATAACTATAATATTTCATTTCAGTAAAGACAACTTATAAAACATAACTTCATTACCGTCAAATGGGTCAACTTTTTAATTGAAAGTAGAGAACCATTTTTTTCACTTTTTTTCGACTTTTTGCCCCAGGACTTACATTTCGTTCTAAGGCATAAATGAATTATTTTTCTACGAGTTTACAAAACGGGTTTCATAGGCAACGTTTTCGTTGTTCGGGTTATAAAAAAGTCATTTTTTATTCTACCTTGTCTGGGAGTTTTTATTAATCAAAATATTTAGGAAACTACTTTAAAAAAAATGAAATTAAATGTTGAGAAATTTCAAAATTAATTTTAAAAATAATTTGACGTCAAAAGTTAACCATTTTGATAACACTCACATTAAAACCCCTTTTTTTTAATTGAATATTAATCATTGCTGTTTATAAAAATCTTTTGCCAATTTCTTTATAAACGATTAAAAAGAAAAATTGAACTTTTAAATATTTTTCTGAAAAACGATTTACTCTGTGGAAATTAACGTTCTCGACGTATTGATCTCCGCGTATTATTCCAAGTAGCAGTCACACAATAGCGGCGGTCACATATTTTGAAACATAGTTCTAGCTCCAAGCGGCTGTTGCAACAAGATAAGTGTTTTGATAGGCCTTTTCGTATCCGAACCCAATAAAATGGCAGTTAAACATTCTCAGCAAAGTTGACATTCATTCGAACGTTCTCTAAAAGAATGTGCCCATTGTAACGAGAAACGGCAGTTGCTTTTCATTTGACATCAAATTATGAATATGGATTTGTTCTATGAAATAGTATTACCATATGAAATTATGTTTATATATCTGATATACGGAAAGTGACGTTCTTCGAAGTAACGTTGAGAAAAAGTGATTGCCAAAATACTAATTCTAGATATTTAATTAAACTATAAATCGGTCGTTGGTTATTATTTAATATTTACATGTCTAGTAGCTTATTAGTCAGGTAAAATCACTTGAAGGTTTGGATCAAAGAACCGGACTCGCGCTCATCATGGCTGACGGTCCGATTCATTGATCTATGCTATCATTTCCACATTTCGACTGATATAAATTGCACTGCCGCAATGGTTTCTTTCTTACAAATAATTCGTTTTCATTAGTCTTCAAAGTTAACGTTTTTAGTCCAACACGTTTGATAGATATGTCGATTCGTGGCGAGCGCGTTTCACCGAGAAAATACGCCCCTGAATGTTTCATCGGCCACGAGTATTCGGAGGGTATAAATAATAGATGTGCGAGCACCAGTGGATAGATTTTTACAAATTCCATTTTAAGCGACGATGATGGGCACTTTTGAGATCAAAGCCTCATCGCGAGAACCACCACGGCGTGCTTCGATGAACGTTCTAATCGTTGCACCAGCTTCGATGAATATTTCATCGGCAAGCTCAGTCAACGGTGTCATCCTGCAAAAAGCAGTCGGCTAATCTATCACGGGGGTAGGGGGCGGAAACCCTTTTGTCGTCCGCGCGAGGTGCTTATGCGGTTGGTTAAGCTTTAAATAGGCCACGCGATTGCATCGGCGTAGGGCTTACACTAATATACATGAATTAATGTGTAATGCATACATATATATAATGACACGAGCTTTCGAGTCTCTTTCGGAGATTTGTATAAAACTCTTGCAAACGATCGGCACTTTGCCAACTACGAATTTCGTTTATTTGCATCAAGATTTATCTTGGCTCAGTCGAATTAAATGTGTTTGCCCAGATGTCCCATTATTTTGTTGTAAAACATCACGTAATGTCTACACGAAAACCACCTCTATCCGATGTTTCACGAGTGGAAATTTATTGACGATTGTCTAATAGATAATTATTCGAAACTACCCGACCGATAACTATCCGAAAGCCGATTTTAAAACTCGATTGTTGAAATTTATTATGTATGGTAGTAAACAGTCGTAATGCAAGTATTGTAACATTTGAATTTTTGAAAACGTCCCAAAGATGCTTCCACAAATAGAGATTTTTATTATGTATGACAAGAAGTTTTACACCTAAAATATTTTATAATATTTTGCTAATAATTCGAACTGCAAAAATAATTTTCAGTCACATATAGTACAACACTTCAACTGATACACAATACTTGTGATTTTTTACATTTTTTAACAGAGAGAAAGAGAAAAAATAAATTTTGTATATTATACTTCGATTTAATTGGCTTAAAATTATTTTTATTTTCGAGTCAATATTTTAGTGATACGTCGTTTAAATGTTGAATTTTATTGTAACCGTGAATTGCAATTGTTCATATTCACTGTTCCCTCAGTGTAGTTCTTATTTAAGTTGGATTAAACTTAAGTTAAGATTCTTAAGATTAAGGCACTCGAAAATCAGTGGTAACAATTGCAAATCAAGGGCTTCTACTCGAGGGAAGTGCATTGTCCTCATTGACGAATTCGGAAGTTTTGCTCACGTTTTCTCCCTCCTTTCGGAGCCAAAGTAGAGTATGGACACGTTTCTTTGACCATCGGAAGGTTATCGGCGGTGACCGCCCATCATTTGTGCCACAATACTAAGCGATGCACGAGCACAAAGCTAAATACCAAAATATTGGTAAATCTGGGTTTTCAGAGACCGTTAAATATCTTTGATCTAATCTCGGCGCTAATCCACTTATACGGCCAAACGGTCACATTCTCCTCGGTGACCGAAATCAAAAAGGTCCAGTTTTTAATTGAAAGCCATTTCCGCCGTCGCTTGACGGCTGTCAAAATAATTGTCAAAGATCTGCATTGTAATCTTTAAAAACATAACACTTTTTTACATTACTCGATTATCGATTTCGTTAAGCATTACACTTTTTTTTTCTTTTTTCAGCCAGTTAATTGTAAATCAATGTTTTAAATTGTTTGAATATAATTTGGAGTTTACTTTTGTAGCTCGCTTTATAATACTTTATTTTGCTTTACAAATTAGTATATTTTCTATGAGTCTGCTTAGGTCACGTGAACTTTTTTATTTTGATTCGTTCGAAGAGCTTATGTACTGTAAATACAAATGATTTCCTACTGTGCGCTCATTATTTGACCTTGATTTTGATTTTTGCGTGGCATTGTACACCAGTACTATTTTGCGCCACTTACACAAAAGTAACGCGACCGTGTCGACGATTCGCGTCATTTTCTTTGGGACCGGTCAGTCGGAAGAAAATAATCGGCACTTCCGCTAGGGTGTCGAAGAAATTCGACGCGTTTTGTGCCCAGTAAAATATTTAATGCCGTTATGAGCCTACGGCGTGTGCTTAAGAACTTGATCGAACAGAATACTCATTGAAACGCATTTCAACGAAAGTGTAATTCATTTTTTTATTGTTTTTTTGCAATATACGTAGCAGTGCGCTTATTATCAACCCGTAATATATATATTTTTTAGTTAAAATCTAAATTTTCACTACTTTGTAAAAAAGTGTAACAGACACTGAAACAAAATTATGAATTAAACAAACAATCTCCGAATTAACTTTTATTAAAATTAGGAATCGAATTTCCAATAACTTTAAATCACTTTGAATCATTTGGGAATCTTTTATAATAATAGGTTATGTCATGCTTTCTGTTTATTATCAAACAGATATAGACTGATATTAAATATTTTTAATTATTTTCTGAGTGAAAATAAATGTATTTGGAATAACACAGTTTAAAATTGTTTAATATCTCAATTAAATAAATTAAGCCCATTTAAATATAATCTATGAAACAATACATCGTGGTGTCAAGGGTTCAGCTTGTAAGTTTCCGTTTATCAGTTTGAAAACCGATTAATAGTGTATCACGAAGTATCAAACCTCAGGATACTCACAAACTACCGAGTACGAAACTCTGACCAGGCTTCAAAGTTACTTGCAGCTTTGCTGCCACATTTACCGACTTCCCGTTCAAATCGTCAGTTCACTACCGGATTAACAAAGTATTATCAAGCCAAAAGCTTACGAGGTGACCACTGACAAACGCGGGCTTTTCGTTCCATGTTTTTTGGCCTCGTCTTCTCAAATGTCCCTGTGAAAAAATAAGTAGCTTGCCATTTTTATGGGTCATTCGAAAATACGAAATTTCGTTCGAGGTTTCTCAGTTGATATTTGATTCTTTAATTTTGTTAGTCGTGTGATGATGTAATCAGTAAGTGGACAAAGAGGTAATCACTTTATCGAGGTTTGCTTGATCGTTCGATCGAAATATATCATGAGTCGCACGATCGACGTGTGTACTTATTTGTTGCATCAGGGTTTTTTTTCACTTTTACACTACCAAAATAAATTTTTTCAAATTTCTGACGATTTATGTTTATTTATACTCTGAAAAAATAGATTGCGATGACAACAGTTCAATGCTATGTAAGCAACAATAATAACAATAAGTCCGAAAGATAATGTGACCGGAAGAAAAAAATAAAGAAAAAACGCAACAAGTCGGTAGTTGTTGAGATGCAACTTCAAAGAGATTGTACGCGCTAAATAAAGGGCCGAAGGTAATTCCAGGTTGGGAATTAGCACGTTGTGTACATCTACGCGTAGTTATATACGCGCGGGAGTATATAGCTACTCAACTTTGAAGCAATAAAGCGGCCGCGAGGGAAAAAAGGACGATCGAGGTGCTTAGGAAACACTCGGTACACGATGCTAAAACAAGAGTACCTCTTTGAAACAAGCGTCAAAGCTAATGGACTGCTCTTCCTTCGTAGATGCACTCCACCGCCGCCAGCCTATCCAGACCGGTTTCTCCGTCCTTTTCAACCCGTCTCTTTCTTACACACAACCTCCTCAATTTTCGCCGCCTCTCTTCGCGCCATTTTATCCACACGCAGACATATTTGCAGCACCCCGAAAGCCATGTTTATGTACACTTTTGTCTCAGAGAAATGAAAAATCGACCGCAAATTGTTACAATACAACACTTGTATCAATGGATGGAGAAAATTATGATTTCATAAAGTACTATCTCTGACTGAATTTTGAACGCATACCACACGTGCCATTGTAATTTCCCAGCGATGTTAGTACTTTTCTCGAGCGTGCTACTCAAACTTGTAAGCACACTCAAGGAAAGTCCCAACACTGCTAGGAGATATGCATTCAAAATTCAGACAATGATTGCACTTTATGAACTTTATGAAACATACAGAAACTATTTGCTGATTAAAACTTAATTTTTGTTGTGACATAACATTGAAAAAATAACATTTCCTTTTTGGCGAAGCAAATCGTGTTTCATGATGATAAAGCCGATAAAAAGTTTAGACATCTTGTCGATTCCCAAAAGCCCGATTATTCTCCTATTATCGTTATCTAACGACAATGCCTATTAAATCGAGCAATTTTTTGCCTTCTTCTTTCAAGTCGTCGGCCGAATTGGCCCTGAACGACAACAGAAATTCAATCAGCTCTCGAAAAGTGATGAGAAAAAAGCTGAAGTGGAAGAGACAGACAAATGATAGCATTTCGTATTTCACGGTCTGATACGAGCGTGAAACTCAGGGTGTAGGATCTGGAAGTGCGAGCAAAACACGCTAACTCGGCTGATGCACTTGAAACCAGACTCGACTATGTCAAAACACAATAAAACTTGATCGCGCATTTTGAATCGAGACGTGGTAAAAACGAGATCGAAGACGAGGCCGCTTCCTCGGTGTATCGGGCTATTGTGGGATGCGCTAATACGCTTCTTTCGGCCCGAATAATGGAGATAATTGTAACAAAATGGAAGCGTCATTGTGGAAAAAAGGGAACCGCTGCCGTGCACGGAGGGTGGCTCGCGGGTAAGTGGCAGATGTATGTCGTCGAGTTGACAGCTTCTCCGATTTCCGTCGTGAGTTGCTGCGAAGCTCGATTCTATTATGCCGGCAAGGCGACATCTACCTACGTTTATACATTGCCCTGTTTGTAATTTGTTACCAATTTATGCGTGTGTTTGTAACGGACTGGATGAGCTGACATTTGGGTTGTAAATTGACATTCATAGGCAGATGCTCACTCTAATTAAAATTAAATATATTTATACTACGTGCACTAAGAAAACCATATTGTAAGGTGCAGTAGCCATCTTGTTGACCTAACATAATCATTTTGTAATTGAGGTTACGTTGATATTGTAGAAAAACACATCCCGTATAATAAGAAACATGCATCTCATATTGTAACGAAAATAGCGCCAGTAAAATTATTGTAACCTACAAACGTTATAAATGTGCTTTAAATGTCCAACAGAATATAATTTAATCAAATCAAATCATATTATTGAAAGTAAACATATTAAATAATATAATCTGTATTGATGATTATTAGGAAAAGT
>JABFOV010004125.1:0-14615 GCA_022817685.1 Aradophagus sp. ZL-2020 | reverse complement strand
TATAGACCTATTTCCTCCAATTTGGGGTACTTTTTGAATTGTTTAGTTTAAATACAGGCAATTTAAGCCTTCTAGAACACATTTACTCCAATTAGGGGAAAAATTCGAATAAATTTTTATCCGTGTAATTTATACATTTTATGTCTGAAGCAACAATGCAACACCAGCCAGAGTCCACTTTGTAGGTTTGTCCTTTGTTTTTAGATTAAACGTCCAAACGTAAGTTGGCCCTCTGGTGCGCGTTTTATATACCGGACATTCGTACATATTTCTTAAATCTTGCTTATCTTGAGTAATTGCTCGAATGTTTATAACGGGCATTGATGGAAACAACTCCTTAGTCCGTGAATCAACGATGATTCCAGCTTGAATATCCCATCTCGCACCTTCCATAAAGATCCCGTGTACGTAAGCTCCTTCTCTCGGTGCGGTACTGAAAATTTAAAAAAAAATTGATCAATGGATTTTTTTAACTCAAAAATGAAATATGTTGGTATCACTTGTCTTCGACTCGTGACATGATCACGGACAATTAATTAACAATATTGTCCCCTTTTTAATTAAAAAATAATGTTTTATTGCTGCTTATTTTTGAATTAACGTTTTTAAAAAGTGATGTTCTTGAAATTTACTGACACAAATATAATTCTTAAACAAAATTACACTTTTTATACTTATTGAGTTTTGGGGTTATCAGAAACATAAATAAACCATGCGTTAACGTAGTTTTTATTTTAGGATATTTTCATATTTTTAAAACAGTGCTAACTCGTTTAGTGGCAAGTTAATCTTCTCCCGTTTACCATTATAAATACTGGAATGCCATTAACATACTGGATTTGCCGTTTAAATAGTTTAAGTTTACTTATTATCTGACTTAAGTTAAATATACTATCTTAAGTTAAATCTAAAATTCTCGGTTCTTACGTGAATTCCTCTTTGTTTTTCTTCGTGACGTCGCAGTGCAAACACATTTTGTCGAGCGGCAATTCGTATCTCCTGGCAGTCGACTGCATTATTGCAGTAAGTAGGGATTGCGGATTAAAAAATCCAGCTAGCCATACTGAAGCCGGTAACTATGATTGGAAATATAATGTTACAATTTTTCTATGAAAATTTTAATTTAAACAAAACATATGAGTGATTCAATGTCAAATCAAGAAATCAAAAATTACCTACGTCATCATTATAAATTAAATCTTAAGAGATAATTTTAAAAAATTAATATAAAAATGCTGTAATACAGTCAAAAGGCAAACATTTTTTCCTATTTTATCATAAGCGGCCTTTGATTTATCATAAACAATTCCTCAATTTCATTAATTTTACCACAAAATCTGTCGACCAAGTCTCCAATTCCCTCAATCTGAGCAGCAAATCAACAAACCACGAAGTCAGACCCAACAAAGACGGATAAGCACGTTGCGCCCAGACCGGTGGCACCTGATCAAGGAAGAGTGCGTTCTCCAAATTCTCCATATCGGAAGTGATGGTCAATTCACCTTTCAATCCCAAGTCCAATTCTCGCAACGAGCGTTTGATCTCGCTTGTCAAGTAGTTCATCCGTTCACATTCTTGAAACGCGACAATGACGTATGGCGTGCGTTCCTCCACCTTATTCATTATTTCCACCATGTTGAATTCCTCGGGCAATTTTTCCATTATTTCATCAAGGACCTGCTTCACCTGCCGTAATTTTGTTGCATAATAAAGATCATACCCTTTGCTTTTACTAGCTTATTGATTTTACAGACTTACCCGCCGTGAAATCTAATTACTTTGTCGCGACAAAGGAAGGGAAATTCATTGCCATACCTTTGCCAAGCACCACGGCGTTTAAGGAAATCTTATAAATCATGCATAGTATTTTGATATACGCGCGACCACGTCTACTTGAAACAGTACCGGTAATAGGTTTTTCAAAATTTAATACAATTTTTTTTTTTTATTATTATTTTATTTACGATATCAATCAATTAAAAACATTAAGACTCTTTTATTACAGTCGTTTTGGAATCATTTAATTCAATATGAAAGGTATACTAAAGATGTTTGTTTATATATGATAACTTAATTTGAAAATGTCTTTATGATTTTTCTTTTATACCTTATCTTCTCGTGTTACTGTTTGACCACCAGAACTACCAGCGTCTCGAGGCTGCATCTCAAAAACAGTTCGAAACAAATTCTCAGATGTGGTTGTCAAAAAGCCAATTTCTGCGTTTGGATGTAAGCCATACAAAAATGGCGATTCAGGTGGCATCATTTCATCAATATATGTATGATATCCTACTAAATCTAAGTTCGGTGGCGCAGCAAAACCTACAAAATTAAGGATGAAGGAATGAATCCTAAAATGTAAAGAAATTTAAGATACAACATTAAAAATTTCATATTTTGATTATCAAATCTGAATGTTTATCATGAGAATGGAAAATTCCTAAAAAAATTATCACCAATTTTAATGTAAAATTAAATAACTCCCTATCCAATAAGAAAAGATCCTACGTAAAAGAATTTTAAGTTTCACACCTGGGGCAAGCTGCAATTCCCCATCAACAAGATCCGGTTGCATAAGTTCTTCTAGATAAGAAACGCAAAGCCGCCTATCCCAGTCATCAGTGATATGTCCACCGTACATAATTTCTCCAAACAAATACCTCAAGTCTTCCCATGGTACCTTCGGACTCGCTTCCAAATAATTGTACAGAACGCTGACGCTGATGTTCAAATCACCCACGTTGAATGGGTATATTTTATTCCATCCCTGTGGACCGAACTTGCGACGCTCGGCAACCACCGCATGGAAGTAACAAAGCGAGAACAATATCGCTTTGAACTCGGCTTCCTTGCTGCACATTTCGAGGGTTTCTTGCGTAAAGTTATCTAAAGCTTTGTGTAAGTTTGCCTGCATTCCAGTTGGCGGTTCGTTTGTTATCTTTATAGATGACTCTATAATGCCCTAAAACATGCAAGGAATTTCATTAATTTCCATGAATCAGGTTCTATAATGTTTTTCTTAGAGCGAACTTTTTTTTTATTAAAGACCTGAGGTATGATATGACCGGCTGGCGTACTCGCTGGTTCCGCACTCATAAATACCCGGTAATTAGAGTGGGAACAGTCTGATAGAATTTCGAGTTTCTTCTCCAGAGCATGCAGCCACTTTTTGACAAGATGAATATTTTGGAGAACAACCCAATGGCCATTCTTAGATGCGATTTCCATTGCTTGTTCAGCTACAGTTTCTTGACCTTGACCCAAAGAAACGTTGTGGAAATTTCTAGCGCCTAAAGTGAAGCCTAAACGTCGGCCTAAATCCTCGACGTCCTGTAACCATTAGAATATTGTCAGCTCCGATATTTGATTGAATTCTCTAGTATTAAATTTGAGCTGATATCTTCCTTCATCGAAAAGAAAAAATATAGAATTTATCAAATAACTTTATTAAAAATTTTTGTTAATACCGACAAAGTTGTATTAATTATATGTATGATGTGTCAAAAAGGTTAATTATGGTGGGAAAAGTTTAACAAAGATCATAAAGTCACTGAAAGATTTGTTCATAATGATTTCATCAGATCATTATCTTTAACGAACCTTCAACGGATTAACTCCAGGTGATAAAATGAAAAAAATGGGTGTCGATGGACTGGTCTCTTCAAATGATTTGGCAAACTCGACAGTGCGACTTTCAGTGTATCGGGGTCCGAGCTTTTCCTCGATGAAGGCAATAATCGCATAGGTCATTCGATCAGGTCTTAACGCTCGCAGTATGCACAACCTCTGCAACGCCGTTTTGTTCTTCCACTCTTGCGGGAACTTTTCACGCTCCGGACACTCACACTCGACGAACTTCTTCCAACGCTTTGCCGAATTTTCGATATCCCTATCCAGGTTCCTACGTAATTTCATCAAATGAACAGTTACCTCAGAAGCAACAAAAGAAACAAATAATCGTATCATCCTTCAAAATATTTTACCACCTCCAGAATAGAATGCGATAAAATGTTTAAGAGAAGATTCCCCTTTGCGACATTTCGGCGAATAAATTCGTGGAAATGTCCCGATACTAACGGAAAACTTTTAATTCATTCAAACCCCATCTCGTTTGGTGTCTACTTGCCGAAATTCGTCGCGGGTAGCGAGACTCCTGACGCCGCCCCAGTTGGTATTGGTGAGGAAGTCGACAGGTGAGGTGACATGGGGCGTGACAGGGAAGCGCAATAAAAAGTCGAGTTCTGAGACCGTGATTTCCTTGCGCGCCAATAATATTTGGAACGTCATTTGCGACGTGAATATGAGCTTGTCGCATTCGAACAGGCCTCGGGTGGTGTACATAAATACCGAATAAGTGATACAGTCAATCAGATTGACGACTCGGGTTGCAACATCTGTTGCAGGGTTGGCCTTGAAAATGGCCTTCTGAAAAACAACGCTGAAGGCCTTGAGCGAAAACTGGTAGATGGGGTTGATGGTGTTCAAGTCGTTGAGGATGAAATAGAGTAACGAGGCTTGGGCGGCGGCTGGTCGATAGAGTTCACGAGCTGCGTCAATCTCGCGACTCGTTCCCCGAGCCTCGTTAACTTTGGTTTCGATTTCGGCAGCAGTGCGCTTGGTCGTTTCCAGATTCTCTACTAATGCTGTGTCGCCAAGCACGTTACTGTCTGCTGATGACAACCTATTAATTATAAGTCATTCTAAAAAACTGAATCTAAATTATATAATGAATACAAGAATATTTGGTGCCAACTTCTATTTAAGGCATAACTCATTATTTCATGAGATAGTATGTATATAATATATTAGACAGATTTATGTAGTATATTCATAGCAATATTATAATAAAATATATACCAATTTATGGCATCAATTTAACAATATTTTAATTAAACCACTATTTTAATTGAAGTAACGTTGAGAAAAAATTAGAAGCTAATTAGAATGTTAATCTAGCAGGCTTGACACAATTTCAAATTATATTAATTTTATCGAATTACTTATTTCACCAAATATGAAAAAAATTTTTTTTTCTTAATCGTACATGATGTAATTATTCTTGCCTCGATAAAAGTGAGTCCTCCAAGCTGTTCAAAGTAATTTTAAAGTCGTTTTGTTGCCTCGTGAGTTCAGCTTTAAGCTCCTCTAAGTCTGGTCTCTCGGCTTTGACAACTTCAGCCAACAGCTGATCCTCTAAACCATCTCTCGTTACTGTGAAGTTGATTAGTGTTGTCTGCGCTTGCATTTCAGGTTTGTAATGCGGATTCGCCAACTTGGTATGCAGCAATAAACGAAAATTGACATTGTACTCGACTTCCTTGTCGCCTATCTTTATAGCCTGGCCTTTTTTAATCAAATTCCTTCCCATCAGTGAATCCAAAACTGGATCCACCGTTTCGCCGATGTTCTCCAACAATACCGTAGCACCTTGAATTAAGGACTGTTCGATTACCTCCAAATATCCGCGTTGACCTAGTCGTATAACTTTTAGTTCATCTCCATATTTCTGCTTAATCCACTTGATCCCTTGAAGCTGTAGTAAAATTTTGTTTAACTTGTTAAGTTAGACTATGTTCATTGTAAAACTGAAATTGGTATTTATATGTTAAATTGCATGACTTCTAAAGTATTTCTTCAATTCAATAATAAAAACAAGACAATTAACTACAACATCAAATAAATATTTAATCAATGTCAAGTTCAATCATCACCATCATATTTAATGTTTTTTCAACGTGAAAGTATATCATTACTTTTAGCGATATCTTACACTTAACTGATTTTTTATTTTGACCATATGACATGGTTGTAGAGAAAATTTTCTTTTTCATTAAAAATGTTGCATTTCAATAAAACTTATGCTTCCTTAAAAGTCAACAATTTTTCTACCTCTAAAATATTTACTCCCAAATTTATTAAATAATTACAAAAAATATTTACTTGAGGATCAATCATAAGAGGCCATCTGTCGGAATTACTCAAAATAGTGGCATTTTCGGTGGACATCCTGTCATTTGGTAATCCTTCGTTGTTCCACTTGGCGATTTGAGTATCGTCTGTCAACAAGGATAGAGGATCTAAGCCCTCGGCTATAGGAATTATCGGTTCGAGGTTACGCAGGAAAGGTAGCCACGTCTTGTGCAAAAGATCCAGACGGTACTGCTTAGTGAAACATCCCACGTAAGAAATAAAAGCTGTGACTAGTAAAACGTCACCCGGTAAAGTTGATGCTTGAAGCATAAAGCTGGAAATAAAGAAAAAATTAACGAATATATTGTTACCCGTTAGATGTAAAGGAATGATATAGCAAAAAAGTGGAAAATTTATTCAACAAAAGGAACATTACACTTTACAGTCTCTTGAATATTAATTTTTTTCGTTTTAAATTTTTATATTTAAATATTATTCTTCTGTATTTTTGTAACCTGGTCGTAACTCACTGTAATTCAAAATTAATGTTTTCATACCTCGCCACGGATTCAGCCCATCGAACATTTTCAGATGCTAATCCACCCACCAATCGATTAGCCAAAGCTATTGTCGCGTTCGTTGCGTCTGCTTCTTGTTGACATTTCAGTTTCTCTGAGGTCGCTTTTTCAAAGTCTGCCGTGAGTTTACCTAGCTGCTCTTCTAACGACTTAAAAATATAATCACAACTCAGCGTGTATTATCAATAAAACAACACTTTGTTAAATTTTTTATTTTTCTTTTTTTAATATATTAAAAAAATTATTTTGACATGATTTTAATTATAGCATTTTTTTAGTGTAACGACACGGTAACAAAGTACAAATAATGAATTATTTACAAATAATCACTTGCAAGTAATATCAGAACACTTACACCAACTTTGCGTTTAATGACGCTAAGTTTATCTTGCGCGGCGGCCAATTCTGCATTTGCTTGTAGCAGGGCTTTGCGTTTCGGCTCGACATCACAGAAAACTTCATAAAATTTTATAATGTTTATTACCCAAGCACACAATCCCGCAGCCGCCGCGGATTTAGACCTCACGAATTCCGGCTCGAATTCGGGATCCTTTAAGTACGGCTGAATAGACTTGATGATTTCAGGATGAATATTCTCCTTGTCATAATTGGTCAGCGAGTCAAGAAATGTATCGACTTTAGCCATCATTATCTGAAAATGTTATTGGAAATTTACTAAAATAATAAAATCTGTGGTAATGCTTATGAAATGGGACATTTTTTAAAGTATGTAATTCAAACGGTAATTAAATCTTTGAAGTTTCCAACGTCTATTTGTAAATAAAAATTCAATTTAGTAAAATTTTTTGCATTAAAGAGCGAAAATTTGTTGAGTAATTTTGACGAAATTGGTTTGCATATTCTAATTTAATATTAAAAAAAAAATTTAATTTTAATATACTAATGTAAATTTTTGTTATTGTACTTCATTATTTTTTTCGTTTATTAATTAACACCGGAAACTTCACTTGCACATTTTGTAAAGTAGCTTCGTTTCATTTTGGCAATCACCTTCGCTGCTTTCCAGCTTCTATCTTTTGGCACTTTGCCATTAGGTGCGAGAAGCACCATGACCGCGGCCGTTACATTCGTTACAACTCCAGGTGGGGATCCAAAAGATTTTAGTTCCGTAAGATTAGCTTTATTCAGTGTGTTAAGTGCCTCTTGTGCAGCCAGTAAGGCCGGCTCGGCCTTCACTAGGTCCATCTCGCAGTCCTTTTGTTTTTTCAAAACTTCTTCCGCTATTATCGCAACCTTCGACTCCTCTTCATCAGCTGTTAATACATTAAAATGATTAATATGATTTTATACTTTCAAAGCATTTAATACACACCACTTATTCTAAATTCCACTTAAGGCAAATTTCTGTGGAAAATTCGTTGTTTTAAATTTTTACCATGGATAAGGAAGGAAAATAAATATAAATTGTAATTTTGTGATTGTTTACAACTGAAATGATTTGGACGGAGCGAAGCATTGAAAGTGAAAAATGGAAAACAAAGTTACCTAAAGCCTTTTCTTTTTGAACTTTCTCTGTTTCGACTCCGACAATCGCTATCAAAGTATCAGCCGCGTCGTTCTTTTGCTGTAACTCCACTTCCTGCACTGCCAACTTTTCTTTCAGTTGATCGACCTGCACTGCTGTGCATTTCAACTTTGACAAGCCATTTTCCAAGCGGCAGACTTTGCCTTGCAGTTCCTTCGCTTTAGCTTTCAATAATTTTATATACAAGCTGATTTGCTCGAGATAAGATTTTGGAGTCGTGTAATTGTAACGACGTTCCGTCGCCAGGTACTGCCGACTGGCTATGTTCACACTACTGTGTACGTGAGCCATGAATTTGGACACCGATTCTCTAAAATTAAGTAAAATTCAATTTGATTTAAGAAGATTAAATTTAATTTAAATGTTCAAATTAGAAATAATAAGTACTCAAGTTTATAAAATTTTGTATTTGTAAAAATGCAGTTATCCGCTTATAATTTGATCATTTCATCATAACAGTTAATAATAGATACCGATGATACAGAAGATGATCAAATACCTGTAATTTTCGGGTAATTCGTCAAGTGATTGTAAAAATCTTTTTGATACTGACATCAAAGCTTCTTGTGGCCATTCGTGGAACCAGTTAATGGCGGTGCAATTAATGATAGCTGGAAATTTTCGTGATCTAACTCTTAACGTGGATCCTACCGGAGAAAAACACAGAACCACTCGAAGTTGACGACGAACTCTGTCGATGAAAAATTTCCAGCAATTTTCTCGCGTATCCAATATTCCCACCCCTTTTACTTCATTACGGACACCTAGATAACAAAAAAAAGTTAAGCGATATTACTTTCTTAATAAGATCCTCAATTCAACAAAACTTTAAATTTAATTTAATTTGACGTCGGAATTCAAACAACGAATTGAAATTTTTAGACTTTACCCGCTATAATATTTTCTACTTCATCTTCAGGAAACAAATCTGGCACCTCCCCAGAAGCCAGCATGTCATTGACAAGAACAAGAAATTCTTCGTTGGGTACTTGAGCATCTGTCATTAAAAACATGATGCCTAGATTCTTGACACCAGATTTAAGATATAAGGATGCTAATTCCATTTTAAGGTCTATTACACCATATCCTTTTCGTAGTTGTATCTGGAAGACTTCTAACGAAGTGATGAAAGCTGCTAAACGGGAGAGACTTTGTTTACCCGAACCACCTACGCCCACTAACAAAGCACTCCCTCGAGGTGATTCGAGGATTCTGTTAACGCGACACACGTGCATCATGGCATCTTCAAAAAGCACCAAATTCATTGCGGCTACTAAGTCATTATAGCTGACAAGCGCCTCGGTCAAAAGTCGATGTAAACTTGCCCAATCTTTAACAGTCATGTATTTTGGTTCACCAATGCCACCTTTACGAATAAAAATGTTTAGTAAAGTTTTTGTAACATTAAAGAAACTTTAGATGTAGACTTTTGTTTGAGGAATTAGGTGTACTTTTTTTACACAAAGTATAAGTACCTGCGAAGTGACAGTATATATTGGGTTTTTCCAAGATAGCTCCTTCATCAATGTCTTCTATATTCTTCTTCATAATATCCACTTGTAGTTTTGCAAAACTTTCAATATCCTTATCTTCAATGAGTTTATCGGCATATACTCTCTGTGTTTCGTGTAACCACAATCTGATCAAGTCAATCGGTGCTTGCAAACATTCATTTCCACTGAATAGAAGACCTTGGAAACAGTTGGACAAATCACGTAAATTGAAGATATAGTGGAATTTTGAAGCAGTCGGTAGAAATATTTGAGAACATCGATGGTGTAATTGCAAGGAAGCTTGAACTATGTTGTTACATAATTCTGTAACACTTAATGGAAACCTAAAACATATACAATGTTTTGAGTATCGTTTAAAATACAAATGTAAAGTATTTCAATTAATTTTTTTAATAAAAATATCAACTTACCTGTGTTCGACGTTAGCCAAATGTTGCGACAAAATTGACGCATAAATTCTAGTTAGAGATTCAGAATTCGGAAAATTGACTGCGAAAACGGCAAAGTGTCTTTGAAGTCTAGGGTTGATTGTGAATGATCCAGCTGTTGGATTCATACAACTGACGTACTGACAATTATGAATGTCTTTCAAAGTTAACTTCGTCCGATCATACCAGTGACCATAGTCCAAGTGTTGTCTAATTAATGTATGAGGTTGTACAGTACCATAGGAATCAACTTCCGGCATGTTCATGTCGTCAATGAAATACACCAACATTTTGTTACCAGGTGGACCGTAATTTCTTCCAGCTTTTTTTTCTAGTGGTTTCTCCAAAATCTTTTGTAACATTTCCGAAGTTGTATAAAAATTGAAAGGAACGTTTGCGACGGCGTAGTTTTCAGAGAGATGCTGTAGTTTGTCAGAAACAAGAATGGTTTTTCCACTTCCAGCCGTACCTACAAGCATTATTGGATATTTTCTAGCCATTAGAATGTCTAAAAAAAATTTAATTCTAATTGATTCAGCTGTGTGAACCAACGTGGCTTGTAAAGGCATGTCTTGATCGAGTTCGAACTTCGGGAGTCGTTCGGTCCAAGGTACAAAAGTTTTCGTTTCAGAATCAATATAGTAATCAAAGACAGTCCCGTGAGAGGGAAATTTGACCTGTTTGAACTCATTAATCCACCATTTAGTGAATTCCACTCGATAATCAATCGTCTGATCTTGAAACATGGCTGACCCAAAAGCCCAAATGGCTGCAAAAACGAAATATAGTTCGTAATCGTCTTTAGTAAAATCAGTAGCTGTTAATTCTGGCTGAAGGAGGCAAGCTAGTAATTGGCACAGCATTTCCACATGTGCCATCTCTGCGATAGGAGTGATCTTTTTGAATCTTGTCCGCATGGTTTCAAGACAAGGTGGTATGTACCTGTCAAAAAGAATCACCAAATTCGACTTCTCATTAGGAAGAGTTCTCGTTTCGATCCAACTAGTGACATAAGGATTCCAGCCAAGGTCCTGCGGATTTATATAAAGTATACCAGCTCGAGATACAGTGGCTGGTGTAGCTGTCCTCAAATTTGAAATTTCAAACAGTAGCCTCATTGATGGTATCAACGCTATTCGCTCGTTACTGGCCAAAGTTAACACCTTATTATCATCCATTACAGTATTTAAGGATTCAATCCACATAGGATCAATATCGCCATCCAAAACAATCCATTTTGGGTTCTCTCCTCCAAGGCTGGCCTGATCTCTCATAATCACCGAAAACAAGCCATCCTTCCACTCTCTGGTCGCTGGATTAATAATGCCAAATAATTCGTCATTTGTCACCGCTTTTGGGTTAAGATCATCATACATAGGCTTTCTCTTGATATTTTGGTATGTTCTAAATAGGGTTCTCCATACTTGCGTCTTTCCAGAACCAGCCGTACCCACTATAAAAACTGAGTGTCTTACTTCTAACAGCTCTTCTAGCTGCACCACCTTGAGTATAAAACCATCTTCTGGTTGTAAAAGCAAATCAGTTGTAGCTTGTTTAACGGTCTTTTCGAAGTCAACGTCTCTTTTTCTGGGCACGTCAAGTGCTGGAAATAGGTCGGCTATAAGTCCCATAAACACCGGCAAATCGTCAGACACGACCTTGGGTATGTTGAAGTCGCGTAACGCTCTCATCAATACCTCCTCCTCCGGTCGTTCTGGGTCCCCTCGTTTCAAACTTCCGGCGACCACCAAGACAGATTTAATAGCTCGTAGTCCCCAATCGTAATGGTCCTGTTTAGAAAGCAACTCCTTGCAGAGTGTGTAAAGTGTAATGAACTTGCGCGCCAAAACACGCGCTTCTTGGAAACCTTCGGCAACGAGCATTATTTCGCAGATGAGCTCGAAATCCGGCACCACCATGGCGCACGGTCGAAAGAGCGCTTTCAAATTCTCCGGCAGCTCGGTGCGACCAGCGTAGCCTGGATTCATTGTGATAAATATTCCCACTGAGGGCACCAGCGCTATCTTTTCGCCCATAAAATTAAACACTTCCTTCCTATCCCGAATGGCGTCTTGCACCGATTTGACTTGAACTGCAACCACTGACAATACTTCAACGGAAATTCTATTAAATTCGTCAAAGCAACCCCAGGCGCCCGTCTGAGCGAGTCCTTTATATATGTTTCCGCAGGATTTGTAATCCATTTGCTCAGAACAATTGAACACGTAAACCATTATTCCAAGAGCTCTTCCCAAATCTTTCGTGGTTTCCGTTTTTCCAGTCCCCGCTGGACCCGCTGGACCTCCGCCCATTACTAAGTGCAATGATTGTGTCAGAGTAATATAACATCTATCCGTTAATGGGGTGATGACTAACCTACGGAGGAAAAATTCCAAAATTGTAAGTCGAATGAATGTTCCTGATAAAATATAAAGCTCTATTTGAACGTACATTTAACATTTCTTGTACGTGCGCTTTTAATAAAATATAATCTTATATTTTGACTCTATTCATGAAAAGTAATGAATTAGACTAGCCACATTTAATACAATCCCTAATCAATCCAACAAGTAATAAATCACCTTGGAGTGTTTCCCAAATATTCATGGGAATATTTAAATTGTGCATCACAAATGTTCGCAAAACAGTCCTTTTCCAATCCGTCCCAACGGTGCCTTAATTGACTTTGCCATTGAAAAGCCTGTGCAGTTTCCACCTTCGACTGTACTAGCTTCGCCACGACGTCCCTTGAATGCACGTCCACCGTACAAATAGTCATTATTTTCTGCCTGTCTTGCTTCGTCAATTCGCCGAGAAGCAAGCTTATCAACGTACTGAGTTGTGAAATCTGTTTTTTTAGGTAATCTTTCAACGCATTGTCATAACCCTCTTCCAACCTTGCGAAAGCCAAGTTCACTTCAGTTGTCCACCAAATTTGTGTCCCACACAGGGATACTTGCGCGGGGTAATCGAATAGCCATTGCTCCCGCGGCTTCTCCTCGTAAGCCATAACGGCTTCTTCGAAATAAGACCGAATCGATAAACGCATTGCCGTTTGAAGTTTGTTAAGCCACACTTCGACTGGTCCGTTGCAAGTCATCTCGCAGTTTATAAACTCTACGTATTCTCCATCTTTTGCATACATGCCTGGTTATTAAACAGAGTTGAAATTATAGATATAAAAAAAAAATTTATTTCTAAATAATTATCATCCCAATTGATTAACTATGTCTATACGAATTTCGAAAATTTGTAGTGAATTTGAAATTCAAGAATAATTTGAATTATTTTTCGAATTCAAATAAATAAAGTGTTAAAAAACACTATTTGCATTGTAAAAACAAAATTTTAATGTTTGCGAACTGAAACTGCATTCACTTTGTATAGTTTATGCAACAACGAAAAATGAAAAGTTACGTGAACTGAATACACACCAACAGCTTGATTAGTTACGTTTCCATTAAGCTCGACAAATTTCAGTCTCGCCATCGAATCGAATAATTTCGTTAAATGCTTGACCACGTACATCGGCTGATTGCCGTTAGAAAGTACGTCTAATAAATCGCTGGATGAAACGAAATAAAATCTTGGGAAGGCCAATCTTTTAGTCTCGAGGTATTCGGCCAATGCTTTTTCACAGAGGACCAATTCTTTTTGCAAAGCATCGAGATCTTCGACCAAGCCTTCCTTGTTCGTGGCTTCGACCACGTTCGGGGTCTTCGTCATGCTCGCCGTCATACGTTTGAAGTCCTCGTCTATTTTGTCGAAGCGCTTCGCGTCGACGGGTAATTGCTTGCGAATGTCCTCGGACGACATGAAAATACTTTCTAGATGCATCCAAGTCCGTTGCACTTCGAACCAAACTGTCGTCACTTGATCCGCGATGCTTAATTTTTTCTGCCAAGCTGACACTTCTTCCAAAAAATGTGCGATGAATTTCGAAGTGATCAAATTTTGTAATTGAACCTAAACAAATTATTTTTTAATATTTATTACTGCAGCTTTCACGGAAAAAGTTTTTAAAAATCATTTCGGTTAAAAATGATCCACGCAATCCAAATTTTCCCTCGAATGTGATATCACGAAAATGATTTTTTTTTTTTTTTTTCAAATTAAGGCATGTCTAAAAAGAGAAAAAAAAATGTTAATCCTTTTACCTGATTTTCTTCCAATGTTTCAATCAGTTCTTCGCTGGCCCTCAACAATTTGCAGCCAGTGCGTGCATGAGTTTCTTGCTCGAATTCCATTTTCGACCAAGTTACGTTTAGCTCACGCAAATATTTTTCCATAGACATTTCCTTAACAGCTTTGTCTACGATATTCTTCACTTCTTCCTCACACTCGTGCAAGTTCAATTCCAATAAGTCGGCTAAGGTTGTTGATTGGTCCATTACAAATTGCACCTGTTTCGAAATACTTTTATCCTAGTATTTGTTTTTAAAATCGATGTAAAATTCGATTGCATAATGTATTTGAAGCAGAGATGAGTCAACTTTAAGTGTATTAATTAAATTAATGTTAACAATTCAATTTTTCTATTGCATCTCTTAATACGAATAAATGAAAAACAATAACTTTGAATAGAGCAATGACGTGGTAGACAAATTGAGCTACAAATAATGGATGGTTGGTACTACTG